>NQII01001140.1:12676-53842 GCA_002778355.1 Clitarchus hookeri | reverse complement strand
AAGCCCCGATCTGATATTACAGATCGCACATGGCATGCCCTTCCATAAGGCCTGAGACTCTAGCACTCAAATTTACCAAGCGTATGGTTTGGCCGGAGCACTATCCAAACTCCTGACGTGATCTCGGGCACGTCCCCGGAACCGTCCAGTTCAACGTCCGGCTCCATTTGCAAGAGGAGGGATCTCTCCGGAGCCTCCTCCAGCTTACAGAGTTAACCACTGCCAGCACGAGGCCAACCTCACAGATCCGATGTCCAAGGAATACCCCTGGGTGGGCCAAGCGGATCATCCCGTGCTCCCTCTTAATTNATATCAGGAACTACAAAAAAAAAACCGAATTTCATTAACATGTATTTCCCTATACAAAATTCTCAACCAGGTGACAGCGTTAAGAGTGCAGAAGTTTAACAGCCGTTCATGCCGCCATCTCCATACGCGCTTGCCAACAAGATGGCGTCACTGGCCTGCGACATGTCGGAACGCCGTTCGTCAATCGGCGTCTGTTAGCTCTTAACTTGTCAGCCGGCAGCCCTGCCAATAGGGAACAATTCGCAGCACGCAGCAGCCAATCAAGAGACGGGTCCCTTTCGAGAGCCTCGCTCAGACAATCAGCGAATGGCAAAGTTCACATCATTCACTGCTGTGCACGTAAAGGATGTTCACGGTAAACTGAGAGCTTTCGAAAGCCCTGCTTAAGATCTACTTATATACGCATTTTGTATCCTTCCACNGATGTTCACGGTAAACTGAGAGCTTTCGAAAGCCCTGCTTAAGATCTACTTATATACGCATTTTGTATCCTTCCACTGTACGTACAATTAACATTGCCATGGGCCTGGCCACTTCGTTCATGCGTCGTTCAAGTGAAACTGTAAAATTATTAGAAAAGTAAATGCTCAACAAATTTGCTAAGTACTATACCTATATGTACTAAAAAAACAGAAAGCAAAAATAATCATTCGCGTGTTTACAAATGTTTACTGTAGAANTTACTATACCTATATGTACTAAAAAAACAGAAAGCAAAAATAATCATTCGCGTGTTTACAAATGTTTACTGTAGAATACTTATTCAATGCTTAGAAATGGAACTACTTCAGCTCTGTCGTTGCCAACTTTACCGGGCGTATACCCGTCAGCGTGCCCGTTTAAATACATGCCGGTAGGGGCAGTGAAAAAGGTTGATTTGAAAAGTGCTCAGATAAACATGACAAGCCTATACCTGTTCTGTGGCATCACGACGCGTAAACATCCACGCCATTGGCGGGCTGCTCCGGAAACACAGAGACCGGAAATTAAACCTGTGACCTCAGAAGCTGGAGACATGATTTACAACCATGCAGACAACCGCTGGTCCTACTTTACTCTGAATATTTTGTCAGGTATTAATGATGCTCCACCTGTTCTGCACTATACACTACAAACCGTTATTCAGTATACAACGTGTTTCCAAACAACACCGGCAAATTCCGGCAGGTTATTTCTGACGAAAATATAAGACAAAAATGTACAAACCACTTTCGTTAAATTGATTATCAAGTTAGTTATGCGTCCTCAAAAGCCGAGTTTTGAAATGATTTCAGTTACAAATACCGAGAACTACTTGCGATTAAGCAACAAATCGGTGAATAGTGTTCTTTAGATCGGAGATCTTTCTTACACTTGTGAAAATATGGTTGGTAATATCATCCTCCTTCATCAGGAAAATACGGGTGCTGATTCGTAACAAAACACAGGGTGGCAACCCCTATTTTGTTGTTTATTGGGAGATGTGTGATATTACCAACCGCATTTTCACACGTGTANAACACAGGGTGGCAACCCCTATTTTGTTGTTTATTGGGAGATGTGTGATATTACCAACCGCATTTTCACACGTGTAAGAGCTCCGTTCTACAAAACATTATTTACCTGTATGTTGCTTAATCGAGAGTAGTTCCTGTTATTTGTAACGGACATATAATTTCAAAACTCGATTTTTGGGTGTGCATAGCTCCCTTAGTAATAACTTTAAAGGAAAGTGGTTTATANAACATATAATTTCAAAACTCGATTTTTGGGTGTGCATAGCTCCCTTAGTAATAACTTTAAAGGAAAGTGGTTTATACATCTCCGTTTTATATTTTTGTCAGGAATAACCTGCCTTAGTTTGTCGGCGATTTTTAGTAACACGTTGTAATTCCTGAACAGTAATGGAAATTTTTAGCCTAGTATGGGTAATTGAGCACACATCGTGCTGCAAATATAAACATTATACTATACAAAGATTAGAATTTCACAACGCATTTGACTCTTTTCTGAACGAACGTTGATTTTATGAAATAAAAATAAGATCTACCATTCGTAATTTTTCAGTGTGCGTATACACTGATGTGGTAGGTTTACGAGTACTATCTTTCGTGTTGTTAAGATGGATGCATCGGATTAAAAACGCTATTGAGATTCACTGCCATTATTTAAAGCAACACATTTTGCATAGCGCGCTGTCATGCAAACAGCAAGAACTCGCTTTCTTAAATAAATAGAAAATTCCGCGCCGTTTACCGCTGTTCTTGCTCTGCGTGCGGTTAACTTGGCATTCCACTCACGCCCGCTTTTCGTTGCATGTATTCAAATAGCGTGCTCGATAAACACGGTTTCCGGAGAATATAATGGGCTACCCGATAATACATGGCGTCTTGGCCCAAGCTCCACTGTCCTTGGATAGCAGATAATTTTTATTAAATTTTTTAGTATTCCTACCATCGCAAACATTTTAACTCCCGAGGGCTGGCTAAAGGAAAACACCGCACACCAAACATTTTTTGAGAATACCTCGCAGGCCTAGCTTACTCTCCGTAACTCAACTCAAGATTTTTACGCATATATAAATAATCACAAAAGTACTTTTCTTGGACAGTAACATTAATGTACACACTTGTGTGTCACTGAAGACCGTACTTAAACTTATTACAAATAATCATAGCCCTGTGTTATTAATAACATTTGTTCATAGTCGCAGGGAAATTTAATATACGTACGAAAATATGTAAAATTTAGAAATAAGGTAATTTTAAAGTTTTTTTTCTGTTTGAAAATAATTGTGCCCATTCTAAGAGTAAGAAAATCGTTGCAACTAAAATTAAAATCTTATTTAAATAAAAAAAAGCAGACATATGAACTGATTTAAAAAATGATTTTTATTTGACATACATTTACATATTTGAAAAACAACATAATTACTGTAATTCAAATGGATTTTTGAAATATGTATCTTTCTCGTGACAACTATTTTCATGAATAGTTCCCTCTTAGTATGGCAGACTGGGGTTAACACTTCAAATGTTTTATTATCACTATGTGCTGTAATTTGGAAATGCGTTTAAAGTCACAAAGGCTGTGTACCCTACACACGATTTTTTTTAAATTTTAATTTATTGANGTAATTTGGAAATGCGTTTAAAGTCACAAAGGCTGTGTACCCTACACACGATTTTTTTTAAATTTTAATTTATTGATTAACGGTTCAATAGCTTTTTAAGGTATAGTCTCAGAAACCTTGCTAAGAATTGTTGCCACTATATGCAAAAATAAATCACAACTCCACATATATTACTTACATATTGCCAGTGGAAAATTAAAACTGAATACCCGGACGCAATGGTCCCACATGAATGGAGGTTGTATTGAATAATTACACAGGTTGTACACTGTATATGATAATNGTAATTTGGAAATGCGTTTAAAGTCACAAAGGCTGTGTACCCTACACACGATTTTTTTTAAATTTTAATTTATTGACCAACGGTTCAATAGCTTTTTAAGGTATAGTCTCAGAAACCTTGCTAAGAATTGTTGCCACTATATGCAAAAATAAATCACAACTCCACATATATTACTTACATATTGCCAGTGGAAAATTAAAACTGAACACCCGGACGCAATGGTCCCACATGAATGGAGGTTGTATTGAATAATTACACAGGTTGTACACTGTATATGATAATGATCACAGAGTCGTACATCTATGGATAGAGGCTACAATGTGTCTTGAACAACAATGGCAGTGTCATGTGTAGCCGCCTTTAGCGACGATGCAGTCCTGCAGTCGTGCATAGAGACGACCCTAAAGGTGTCGGATGTCATCTTGAAGAATAGTGTTCCATGCTAATTACACCTGTTGTTGCAATGGGTGGAGGTTTGTTGCCGGTATTGCAGACCGCACCAAACGCCATCCCATCATGTCCCACACATGTTCAATTGGGGGTAGGTCGTGTGATCATGCTGGCCAGGGGAGTTGACGAGCACCTTCGAGAGCGCGTTGGGTAACACGAGTCGTGTGTGCACGGGCATTGTCCTGCTGGAAGAGGATATCTCTTTGGCGTTGTAGGAACACCAACAACATGGGCTGGATGATGTTCTGGATGTAGCGTTCGCTGTTAAGTGTTCCCTCGACAAACACCAGAGGCGTACGGTCATTGTAGGCTATTGCCCTCCGGACCATGATGCCAGGAGTTGGTCCTGTATGTCGCTGTCGTATACACTCTGGTTGTTGCAGCTCTCCTGGTCAACGCCGCGCTCGCGAACGTCCGTCACTGGCGCCAAGGCAGAATCTGCTGTCACCACTAAACACAGCTCCGCGCCATTCATCCCTCCAATTGCGTCGTTCGAGACACAATCTAAGGCGGGCTGCACGGCGATGAGGTGTGAGAGGAATCCTGGCGAGCGGCACCCTTACCCTTGATCGTAGCCCAGCGTCCAGCAAACGGTTGGTGATGGTCCTAGCTGACACCCTAGGTGCGAAAGTGGTCTTAATCTGTGCGGGGGTCGTCATGCGATCAGCAATGGCTGATCGTCTGATGCAGCGGTCCAGGTGGGAATCCGTATGCCGCTGCCTTCCGGAACCAATTGACGAGCATGTGCACCATAGTTGGACCACCGGCACCACCAATGATGCACAGCAGACACTTCACGTCCTACGCGTTGGGCAATTCTTCGGAAGGTACATCCCGCCTCCCTCAGGCCCACAATACGACCTCGTGGAAATATGTCCGTCTGGTATGGCAGTAGTTTGCGATTAGCAGTTTCCTATACTTCCGACCTCATTTTGGACGATAATAATATTTATGTGCCATAATACCGCGTATATTTCTACACACATTTACTTTAAATAAGTTTAACCATACCACGTCGTTTAAAACGTATCGTTAATACAACTAAAATCTTATCGTAACTAAGTCTTACCACAATTTCGTACTGACAAATTAAGATTTTTTTTGGAAAAGATTAACAAATAATTTTACAAAGGCACACAATTAAAATATAGCCATCAATTTTAAATGAGTTAACAATGAAATATTTGAATACAATGAAAACTAGAAGTTCAAAACAAAAATGTTTCCGTTCGAAAAAGTAGAAATATTGTAATGTTATCAAACCTTTTGTGTTTGTGACATTTATATGACATCTCTTTGGTGTTTCACAAATATAACTTTACACAATTGTATGGGTGGCTGAAAAAAGGTTGTCTGTGAGGAAACACAAACATTAAAGGAGAACGGCTTACGTACAAACACAGAAAATCCGTCCTGAAAGACATGAAAAAGTGACATACAACGTTTTTCCACTGTAATATACATTTTCCCACAACAATATAAATTAAATATTTCTACACCATATTTGTTTCAGACACTTTTTATTGACGAATTAAGCAATTTAAACGTGAAAGGGACATAAAGAATATAACCTAGAGTCAAACGAGTCATGTATTATTTTTAATGGAACTAAACCAGATTGAAAGAACACTGAAATTAACTGAAATACACTCGGAATAGTTTCATACAACTCCAGACGTTCTGGTTTCGATAGGTACCGCGCCATGTCCACGAGTCCTTTCTCTATTCCCCTCAAGTAGAAGGAAAGAAATGAGTTTGACACAAGGGCGTGGGGCGTAGGAGCGCCGGAGTTGTTCATGCTCTGTCATTCCGGTCCCCCGGCGGCCAGATAGTCCGGCATGTTAGATTTAGGTGACCTTGGTCTTGATATTTGACCTTGACCCGGCGACCTTTAACCTTCAAAACCCCCAAAAAATTCAAATAAATTTTAAAAATTTGTATAAAAAATTATTTAAAAAATTTATAAATTTTTAAAAAAATTTACTATTAGAAATTATTAAAGTATTTTCTATTTTAAAAATTTGATTAAAAAATTTACATTTCCGAAGGTCCCCCCAGCACCACCCCCAGCTGACGACTGACCCTCACCACCCCCCATCAACATATTTAATTGCTCCACCAATGATTCTCATTGGCTAATTACATTCGTTTGATCCACCAATATGTTGATCCACCCTACCTGTGTTTCTCATTGGTTAACCACGTAACGTGACACTCTTTCTCAATGGCTAATTACTCGTGCGTTTTCGGAAACCTTCTTTCCGACCAATCAGCGGCTTACTTTAGTCGCAAGCGCATGCGTATTCCATCCCCCCCCCGAACTTTTTATAAGGCGCACCCCGACGGACGTGTTAATTCTATCAGATGTCTGGAAATTTCAGTAATTTGTGTTTTTCTACATATCGATTGGACTGTGCACATGACATCCGCACGCCAGGCTTCGCTTTCGACGCCATGTTGTGAATGACAGGGGTCGAGCTAGAGCTTCTAACAGATTACAACATGCACATGCTCGTCGAGAAAGGGATCCGCGGTGGCGTGGCCCAGTGCGTGTAGCATCAAGCGTTGGCGAACAACACCTATGCACCGGAAACATATGACTCAAGCAAGACTTCCACCTTCCTGCAGTATCTCGACGTAAACAACCTGTATGGCTGGGCCATGTCGCTACCTTTACCAACACGCAATTTCAAATGGACTAACAGCAATATCGGCGTAATGTCCGTGCCTGGCAATGGGGCGACGGGTTACATCCTAGAGGTGGATGTTGATTACCCCGCGGCCCTGCATGTCGAACACCATGATTTGCCATTTCTTCCCGTCAACCAGTACCCACCCGGCTTGAAACAGCCAAAGCTTCTAACAACCTTGGAAGATAAGCAAAATTACATCGTCAATTACAGCAAATTAAAACAGGCTCTCGAACATGGATTGAAGGTTACGAAAATTCACCGCGTGCTCTAATTTGAACAGACAGCATGACTGGAACCTTACATAGATTTAAATACGGCAAAACGTCAGGCAGCCACCAACTACTTCGAGAAAGAATTTTTTTAATTATCCAACAATGCAACTTTTGGCAAATTAATGGAAAATAAAAGATAACGCCAAAAAAATGGAATTGGTATGTAATGAGAAACGACTGAAGAAACTCGTGGCAAAACCGACATTTCTTGACAGGACAATTTATGCCGAAAACCTCTACCTTATCCACTTGCAGGAGGAAGCCATATTGTTCGACAATCCCATATACGACCTCTCAAAAACATTCATGTACAGGTTACATTATGACGTGATGAAGGCCCAGTATGGAGAAGACATCGAGCTCCTGTATACAGGCACCGACTTGTTACTGTATCAGGTTCGAACCCGGGACTTTTATGAGGACATGGTTTCGGACTCACAGTTCTTCGCAGAGTGAAACACGAGCGGCTATCCTACGAACCACAAGTGTTTTCTGCCCACCAACAAGAACGTCGTTGGTAAATTAAAATATGAGAGCGATGGGTCGATCATGACCGAATTCGTGGGACTACAGGCGAAATTGTATTCGTACATATGCGGGGGGAAAGTCACAAAAAGGTCGAAAGGAGTCCAGAAATGTGTAGTGGAAAATAAAATTACATTTGAAGATTTCTTATCTCTCTTGGAGCAGCACCGTACGATGAGAATAAATGCACACAGAATACGATCACACAAANAATATGAGAGCGATGGGTCGATCATGACCGAATTCGTGGGACTACAGGCGAAATTGTATTCGTACATATGCGGGGGAAAAGTCACAAAAAGGTCGAAAGGAGTCCAGAAATGTGTAGTGGAAAATAAAATTACCTTTGAAGATTTCTTATCTCTCTTGGAGCAGCACCGTACGATGAGAATAAATGCACACAGAATACGATCACACAAANCTTTGAAGATTTCTTATCTCTCTTGGAGCAGCACCGTACGATGAGAATAAATGCACACAGAATACGATCACACAAACACGAATTATTTTCTGAAATAAATTGGCTCTAATGTGGACAGATGATAAGAGCCAGCTACAGAAAAACGGAATACATACACTACCGTATGGATACAATGAAACATAAATATATATTTATTTCAATTATATCCCCAACATTTATATGTGAATGTAGCGATACAAAAGGTTCACTGTTTGCTTACCTTGCTATGTAGCTGTTGATCGATCAGCCATACACGAATCGATGACGTAGTTGGAAAGTGGGTCAACATGCTATAAAATGCGTGTTGGTTCCTGGGAGAGGGTGGAGGCCGGGATACAAGGGCAGTTACTCACCTCGGGGGTGTCAAAGCTGAAGCAATTTCACTCCCCCTTCTCCCCCAACAAAATTAATACGTTCATCATAAAGGGATGATGCGATGTACTACAATGATATGTCCTTGCCATTTTGCTTCCGCAATTTCATATTCGCAATAACACGTACACATGGGCTCTGCATCAATGNAATGATATGTCCTTGCCATTTTGCTTCCGCAATTTCATATTCGCAATAACACGTACACATGGGCTCTGCATCAATGTTGGACATCCGACCAGGGTTTAAAGTAAATTCCTGGGGGGTTCCAATGCTTATCCCCCAACGGAATTGCGAGGGTAAAAATGGTAGCTATATCATACCCGTGAAAAAAAAAATCTGGTGATGACACTTTATTTGAAAATATTTTTTGCTTCTGCAGCAGTCGTATTACTTTCAATTTTCCTTCATGACTATTTTTCTTCGATTTTATATTTTTATGTCATATTTTTATACTTATTCGTTTCCAGATAACAGTACTTGGGTAGTTCTTCGAACCGTCTGTCTGTCTAGGGAGTGTTTTTCGTTTCATCGATCGTGTCTTTATAGTTCTGTTTGGGAATTTTTTCTGTATTTATTAATATTTTTCAATGTTGGTTCTACAATTTTTCAGCATTGGTCCTGACATTTTTATATTTTTCCTTGTTAGGGGCTTCCGCCGACACATTCTTCATTGGCGTCTGTTTGGTTCTGTGCCTGTGTGGGCATTTTTTTTCTGTATTTATTAATATTTTTCATCGTTGGTCCTGAAATGTTGTTTGTATTTTCTTATGGTAGGGTGTCTACTTCTGCATCTTTCTGCGAATGTTTTTCGTCCTTGGTCCTACATTTTTTCATCTTTGGTCCTGCAATTTTGTTTGTATTTATCGTTGGTGGATTGTATACTTCTGCATCTTTTTGCGAATATTTTTCTTCGTTCGTTCTACAATTTTTTCATCGTTGGTCCTGGCAATATTAATGTATTTTTCTTAGGTGAACTGTTAACTTATGCTTTTCGGTCGTCATTTTTTTTATCGGTGGAATTATAATTCTACTTTAAATTGAGCTGTGACAAGCCTTGTCAATGTTAAATGGCTGTGTTTTTTTTTTTCGTCGTTTAGAGTATCTGGAACTCTTTTTTTCATTGGTTCAGCGTTGGGGATTCTGCCTATTTTTTATTGGCGGTGTCAAGAAATTTTCGCTGCAGCTTATCTGTTTGAGTCAATGTTATGTGTCTGGCTCGTTTTGGTACACTGGGGTTTTCAATGTTGGAAATTTACCATCCTCTTAAGCAGCTGTCGCTTACAATGTTGTGTGCAGAAAAAAAACATCATTGTGTTGGGGCGTGCGTCGTTGGAACCCACCTACATCTTACGGAGATAATTATTATGATAAAAAACTATTAAAACATAAAAAAAACGTAATAAATAGTCCTCGATCCCGATGTCCGAGGAACCGCTCACATGGACTAATCACAGCCATATGGGTGGTAAGAGGGAGGGAGTCGATGCATGTCCACGGGATATATAGGTGGAAAGATAAAGGTCTAAGGAAAGGATGAAAACGTGCACCTGAAGGATATGCAGTGGGTCCTACACCTGGCTGAAGTTGCTAATGTTTACTGGTGAAAGAGGTACATGGAGGAATGACTGCATGGTTTTATGTGACGTGTGTTGCTATATAAGCAGCTAGTTTCATGCCGGATAGCTCAGTTTGCCTGCAGATGTCGTGGAGAGCAGATCGTCTCGATAAGTTACTCTAGTTGGAATACTCCATGGACAGCCTTCAAGCAGCGCCATCGACTTTAACGATGTCTTCGGTTGTTCCAGTAGCTCCTTCACCTGTGACTGCAGCACCCGCACCACTGACAGAGCCATTTGATCTGGTTCTTTGGCTGTACCATCTTCAACAGAGCTCGTCCCATCGGCTGAACCAACCTCGTCAGAGAAAACTTATCCCTGCAGCTACTGCGACAAAGTATTTTCGCGCCAACTCATTGCACGTCGTCATGAAGTTAATGCATGTATGAAGAATTCAAACCGGATAAGTTATCTTTGCTTCAAATATGGGTTGATGTTCTACCGCAATGACCTTTTCTGCAAACATATAATGTCGTGTAAAGTTAAACTGCGGCGCTCATCGATTCTTCAGTGCCAGTTCTGTAAGAAAGAGCTCCTGAAAACGTCATCATTGCTGTGATGAACTGCAATAACCATAGTTTTTCTCTTCCTTCCCCGCCTACATCATCTACGTATGCACCACCAACCTTAGTTCCTGTACCTTTGGGCGAGCCAAATCCTCCTGGGACCAGCACTGTACTACCCGCCTATCGGTGTCGCTTTTCCCGCACGGAGTTTGCATTGAAACTCGCCCTGTGTCGTCATGTAGTTCACGAGTGTACGAAATCTTGGTTTAGTTTATTACTGGGGTCAGTTGACTCGAAGACTGTGAATCAAAATTATGTGAATGAAGTAGTTGTAGATTTGACCTAATACAATATGCTTTGGAAATAATTGCTAGTTTAATTTATTCCTTGTTTGTCAAAAAAAAGTTCAGAATTTAAAATACAAAATGCATTTAAGGACCAAATAATTGCATAAGGTGCAATGGTAATTTAATCACCATTAAAACGAAAAATTACTTTTTTTATAATCAGCCATAAAGTTATTAATACAAAAAATTATCAATTTCATAAATTATGCATGTAGGGATACTGTTGATTCGAAAAATGTTTTTAAAAATAGGATGAAAAATTACAGATTTTCCTATGTCTATAAATATGAGTGCCGTAAGCTCACCTGGTTATGAAATTGAGAAATTAGCGCCACCTAAGTGTTGGAAATAGAAGCCAATATGGAGGGTGCCGTCTGAATCACATATACTTAAAAAAAACATAAACAAATATGGCTGCCACCTGGTGGCTAAATAGGCAGCTCGCCTGGTGACAAAATTGGTAATTAATACACTAGCACCACTTAGGTGTTGAAAATATAAACAAATGGCAAACAAAAAAAAAACATGATGGCGTATTGAGCATAGTAAAAGAGAACGTCAGCTCGCCTGGTGGCTAAATCAAGAAATTAGCACTGCCTGGCGGCTAATTAGGGAAATAATACACTAACGCCACCTAATTGTTGAAAATGTAAACAAATGACAAACAAAAAACCACCNAAATTTTTAAATAATTTTAATAATAAAATTTTGAATAAATTTTTTTATCAATTTTAAAAATAATTTGTATATACTTTTTGGGGTTTCAAGGTCGCTGGATCAAGGTCAAAGGTCAAGGTCACTTATATCCAACATGGCGGACAAGATGGCCGCTGGGGGACTGGAATGACAGAGCATGAACAACTCCGGCGCTCCGACACCTCACGCCCTTGAGCCAAACTCATTTTTTTCCTTCTACTCCCTTATAAATTATGCAGAAGTGTTGAATACAAACGTGGAAGATCACTGAAGTCAATCTGACTCGGGCTGGCAGGAAAAATACCGGTTGAGACCCAAGGTTCTAAGAACGTTGTGTGATTCTCTTCCAGAATGTTACAGAATCACCAACGTTCATATTCATCCAAAGGTACTTGGTGATCTGCAATTTCCACCTCATATTTTTCGGGAACATTTGAAGATCTTTGAAATCAGGCGGGCTCATTTCAATGACAGTGAAAGGCCTGTTAATCTTGACATTACCAATGACATTCTTCCAATCAGAAGGCACTAGTGGTTTCGCAGTATAGCCAACGTTCGACTTAAATCATGCAACGTTTGTACAAGAACGCAATACGTGAGTCGTACCTTTCTAATGATCTTTACGCTATTTAGAGGGTCATTTGAAAACTAACTAAGAATGCAGATAGNTACGTGAGTCGTACCTTTCTAATGATCTTTACGCTATTTAGAGGGTCATTTGAAAACTAACTAAGAATGCAGATAGTCCAGCGAGTTACAATAAATATTTTTTCCACTAAAAACATTTTGGTCCAAAAACTAAAATGGAACGTTTTTCCAGCCACCCATACAATTGTTACACTTGTAAGTGCTTTTCTTTAAATGGGCAGACACCCCAAATAAAGGATATCTCTTATTAATTGAATCGTATTCACAAAAAAATTAAACAGGTTTGCCATAAGTAGAATAAACCAGCTTTTGCTGCCACAAGTTAAGACTAAGGCAAAAAAGGATGAAGTGAAAGCCTGTGTCAAACATAAAATATTAAAATATTTGTAAATTTAATAACGAACATTTCCATTATTTTCTGGAATTTGAAGTCATAAAATTTATTAATTTATCATAGCCATTATTTTTAGAAACACAACGCAATGCAAGCATCTCTATAATAACTTAATAACATCTTAATGCATTTGTTGCGCTCCCATTTTGATGTAAAACAGTTTTACTCTCTCAAGAGATCCCTTACCTCCTGAATTGACCAAGTCGCCATTTTTCAATAGGACTTACGGAGCTTTGATGTCGCTGTAAATTAAATGCCTGTTGTATACATCGCTTTAAAAGGGAGAGAAAATGAAGGCGAAAAGATATAGTGATTTGATTAAATATTTGATTATTATTGTTAAAATAATGAAGTAATGCTAAGTAGTATATCGAAATAAAAGAAAGTTGCCTTTATCTTCCTAAAGAGNCGAAATAAAAGAAAGTTGCCTTTATCTTCCTAAAGAGTTTTGAATTGCCAACTGGCAGTTTTCACCAACGAGCGAAATACGTGAAGAAAAAAAAAATCCTTGGAGTGCGCATCTATATGCATGAAGGACGAACAGATTTCTTGCGAACAACAGCTGGCACCACAGCTTGTCCAACTTANTGTCGAGGCTACTACGTAAATAGGTTTTCATAATATCTTCTTTGTATCTCACGCCTTTTCCGAGTTTTCACTAAAAAACACACAGGCCTATTTGGTGTGCACATACAGTATTTTGGGGACATTGTACTGCCGGTGTACCAGTCATTTAATTAATTCAGGTTATTTTGCCGTGTCTCTCGTTGATAAAAAAAACATTTTCTCACTGCACAAATCATGCTCCCTAATCGGTTGGAAATTGCTATAGGTGACCAATGCTCGTATTTTATGTGGGCCGGGAAATGCAATACGTTTGTATAATTTGATACAGTTTTGGCACCTACTAAAGACGCGTGTCTATACAGTAGGTGAACAGGTGAATAATTGTTCTATGCATGCTCTAATCTCAAGTTCAGGTAGGTACAACCCACATGCTGTATGAAGAACTGTGTCTGCGCCCTGGGATTTGTAAGTGTACTTCAGCCCGACTTGCATCTTGAACTCGCCGTCTGTGGGGGAAGGGGGGNGGGGAGAGTCGAAAGGCGGAGGGAGGTATTACGAGGAAACTTGACGATACGGGGTACCCCCTCTACTTTGTAGGTGAAGTGCTGCTGCCTGGTGGAAACCATGTAGGTACCTTCCTTAGATCTTTTCCTAGTAGGTCGAGAAAGCGGTGCGTGATTGTATCTTTTGCTGTGTTTGTGGAGGTGTTTTGTTGGATTTTGGAGGAACTGATGTAATCTTTGCGCTATTTTGAAGTGTCGACACTAGGGGCGCGCGTAAAGAGTATACAAATATACTCGACTTAACAAATACTCTGTCCTCAAACTTAAAACCAATATGTTTCTTTTAGTTCCTTTCTCTCTCATGAGTGTGGTGGGTGGCCATGTTTGTTCGCAGTACGCTTGGGGCAAGACGGAACGATGGTAGATACCCCATCTTGCCCGTAATAAATCCGTTCATGGATATGACTACATTCCCGGTGATATTTTACGTCTCTGCGAGAGGAGTCTGTATTTGCACTGATGAGGTTTTAAAATGTTAATGAATACAAATCTTAAAACGTATTTTACATATTAAATAGATCCGAATCACCTTTCGTATTTATAGTATAGTCAATTTATATGAAGTAAAACTTTTCTAACTTTCAATTGTAGCCCCCATTATACTAAGTTGTATTTGTTTATTATTTTAGGAGCCATGGTTCGAAACTACAAACGGAAATATGAGAGACAGAGTTGGTCGGAGGAACATACGAGAGTCGCAGTAAAATAAGTTGTTGGTGGTCGCATGGGTTACTATAAGGCAGCGACACATTCCAGTGTTCCCCAAACAACTCTAGCGTGAAAGAAAAGTGAAGAAAGCGAAGAATTGAATGGCATTAGAAAGGACTTATAAACGTCCCCCGGTGTTATACCTGAAGGCTTACCAGGGGACGGCTTACAAACTAACTTCTAACATAAACTAACACCCATGCATTACCTAGGATTCGAATCCAGAACCTCTCGCACCCCAGACCGGCGGTGCACTAACCGACTGCGCCACAGGAGGACGGCGAAAGCGAAGGAGAATCCGGACGTGAACTTCAAAGAAAGGTTAGGCGCAAAACAATCTGCGTTTACTCATTATGAAAAGGTGGAACTTTTAGCTGATTATAAAGATATTGAGATCATATTCTTTGGGTTATGGATAAAAGACTTAAGAAAATTAGCGTTTCAGCTTGCCGAAAGGAATAATAAGAAACGTAATTTTGACCGAAAGCAATATGTAGCCGGTGTAGACTGAGCAAAAGGTTTCTTACAGACACGCCCTGGCCTCCCTTCGCGGAAACTTGAACCAACCTCCATCGCACGAGCAATGGGATTTAATCAGGTGGTTATATCAAAGTTTTTATTTTAATTGCTTGCAAGTGTCGTCGATGAACATCATTTAATCCTTAGACAAAATTTCATCTGTGATGAAACTGGAGTCAACTGCCCCAACATCAAAGTCCAAAGTAATAATTTCGAAGGGTAGAAAGCAGGTTGGGGCGCTCACTGCAGAAAGGCGAACTAAAATTACTGTGGAAGTTTGTTTCAGTTCATCTGGGGTGTACATGTCGCCAATGCTGATTTTTCCAAGGCAACGGATGGACACGGAACTTCATGGGACTCCGCTGGGAACATGGATTCAATCAGACATATTTCTGTCATGGTTAAATAAATTTGTTTAGTTGACACATGCATCTAAAGAAATTCGCGTGTGGCTTTTATTGGAGGAACAGCATCCAACTCATTTACTATGCCCGAAATACTGGTGCAGTATTGCTCTACTTTCCACCGCACAGCATGCACCGTGTACAGACGCTTGATGTAGCATTCATGAAACCTCTCAGTGCGTTTTATGACCGTGCTGCAATTACGTGGCTACTGTCTAATCCAGGAAGAGTGATTACGGACTTCCAAGTGGAGGAGATCTTCGGAATCGCATTCATCAAAGCTGCTACAACGTCCTGGGCAATAAATGGTTTCTGAAAAACTGGAGTGTGGCCTGTTGATCCAGCCGGTTTCTCTGACATTGATTTCATGACTTCTCAGACAACAAGTAAACCTATTCCAGTCATTCCTCTTCAAGTTAGGCCAGATGCTGAGGAACTTCCAAAACCGATTTCTACAGACAATCCTCATCCTGGATCGTCTACCTGGAGAAACGGTCCCGAAAATCACCCAAAATCTCCATCAGAGAATGCCGCAGTGCCCGTATTGACAAATTCGGAATCAAGTGCATTCCCAACTACTCCACTACATCATATCCTTACATATTCCGCATGTTAGCAACACAGCAAGAACAACAAGGAAAAATGTCAGACGTGGGGAAATTACAATATCGACATCATCGTCCTACAAGAGGGAACTGGAAGACTTCCAGATTAAAAGGAGAGCTGCCACGAAGGAACAAAAGAACACAAGCAGGACTGAAGAGATGAAAGTAAAAGCAAGTATGAAAGCTGCAAAACAAAATAAAGAGCTTACAAGTGCCTCTAACAGTGATGATGATGCCCGTTTTTATGTAACGTGGAGTTTTCTTTTATTTAAGGTAACTTTTGTCGTGTTTTTCAACTCTTTTACTTCCACCTTTGCACATGATTTAGATGAAAAATTTAAGTCTTCATTATTTGTGTTCAGCTGTTTATTGTTTTTACTTTGATTTTGAGTTTTATTCTTCAAACTGCAGTTTTAATTAATTTTATAGTTCGTTATTATTCTCTTGGGTGATAATAACCTAGTTCCCGATGCACCCCTTCCGACGTGGTCACTCCTGGATTTTCGCACGTGGGGATCTTCCCGGACGATGCCACTGGTCGGCGGGTTTTCTCTGGGATCTCCCGTTTCCCTTACCCTTGAATTCCGACGCTGCTCACCTAGCTTCGCCCTCATAGGCTCTGAAGACCTCGTTGTTAAGAGCCGCCCCCAAAACCTCTCTACACTCTCCGACGCGACCCACAATAGTTATCGCTACTCATTCAAAGTGCACCTGTTCACAATACTTTTCATGCTACCTTTTTAAACATGAATCGTTTCTTCTGGCATATCTCTAAAAAAAAAAGAAGAAAATCACACTCATTTACAATTGTCTATTTTGCTTTAGATATAAGGAGCAGCATTACGTCGTGACATCCAGTATCCGGTTTTTAAAATTTTGTTAATGGAATCTCAAAACGAAACTTTTTTGTAAGTTGCGTTTGAATTTTGAATCATAGCTTACATATCTCAAATTGTAGCGAAATTTTTTTTTATCAGTTAGAAAAGTGTTCGTTTGGCCGAGTAGGGGATTTGTAAACAGTCCCGTGCACACGCTCGTATAAGAATGAGTATTTTTATTTCAGTCAGCGTCATCAGAGCGACATAAAATTAAACTTTGGGGTTGAGTTAAGTGGAAAAAACATCGGTCAGCAGAACTTGTGTTTCTGAAGTAGTGGACATGCGCAGGTCACAATGTCAGAATGTTGAAGTGAGCTCCATTAGGTCGTAATTCGCTTGTTCCGTGGTGCACGCAATCGCCAAACCAGAGCTTCGTTTCTGTTTTCGGCTCAACTTCAACCTGTCTTCGTTACGATTCAGAAGCAAGTTTAAAACTTTCGATGCAAACTGTCACGTGTTGATTCCAGTGCAAGTTCCGTTCTGGAGCATGAGCGTTAGCGCGGACTGTGACTCGTGGTAGGCAAACGATCCGGCACGGAGGGTTGTTTGTCAGCGATCGCCGAGCACGGTACCACGTGGCGCCAGAAGTTTCAGTTGGCGCTTCGTTGAAACAGTCGAGAAGTCTCAGTGAAACAACGGACGCCTCTGCCAGGCCAAGTTGCAGGACCCAAACAGCTCGCTGCTCGAGAACAAGTCGCGTGCACACACAGGCGGTTGGCAAGTTCACAACTGAAGGTTTCATTCCGCATACACAGTTTTCCGAACAGTTGCCGGTATTCTGTGCGCTGTTACGCTTAACCGCACTGTGTTTTTCAATCAAAGACCAGAAGAAAAATATATAACAATTTTTAAAACTTACGATATGTTTATAATGTATATGTATCTTAATTTCGTTACTTACATTACTTGTATGAATATACACAATTTCCCAATTATTGCAAGCTACATTCGTAAATATTTACACTGTTTGAAGCTGCCTTTGATGCATGAAGTTCCTATTTCGACAACTGAAACCCGATAGCTCCGAGTGGAACAGTTATAGAAAATGTCTGTATGACACCTATCTGAATAATTAATAATCTGTGTTAAAAACGTCTGTATAGTGTACGAAAAAAAAAAATTAAGGCCAAAAATTTATGAGTGGGCTATAGCACAACGCAATTTATACTACGGTGCATGAGTACAAAGTTCTACATCGTCACCGCTAAAATGTAAGTTACGGGGTCTGTTATTTAAAACACCCAACATCCACACGATTTAAGGAATGATAGCTTATGAAAATAATTTAAAAGTAGAATGCATCAGGTATTAACCCTTGGTGATATTTATTTTAAATGGCATGTGTTCAGCTTGACGATTATTAATTTTTTTTTTTAAACAGAAGTGGGAAAATACAGAAAAGCATAGGAGGCTGGAATTTTTTCCGAACGAATTTATGGTACATATTTCAGTCCGAAATTATTCGTACTGCGTCACGGATAACGTAGAGGAAATTGAAGTGTAAAAATGAGCCACATCGAAAATACCAAGAGCAACGTATAAGGCTGCTATTCTCGAATCGTGCATCTAAGGTTCAGTTCCTACGAAAAACTAAAGGAGATTTTTCAGTAGTGATTAACAGCAAAACGAGCGTGAGCTTCTCGTAAATCTGGTGCCTTGCGCGTGTTTGAAAACCCACGGATTTCGCGGTGGGCACACGCACTGTTATAAACGCGAGTAAAAATAGCGTAGCAATGCTCGTAATTCCCCAATTTCAAAGGCCCCTGAACATTTGAATTGTTTACGAAACATGCTATACATTTATTTGCGGCATTGTTTTTGTTACACAGACCTGTAAATGAGAATACTGGGTTGAGTGGAATGGTATGTAAATTTGCAGTCGTTCATCAAACAGNCGAGTAAAAATAGCGTAGCAATGCTCGTAATTCCCCAATTTCAAAGGCCCCTGAACATTTGAATTGTTTACGAAACCTGCTATACATTTATTTGCGGCATTGTTTATGTTACACAGACCTGTAAATGAGAATACTGGGTTGAGTGGAATGGTATGTAAATTTGCAGTCGTTCATCAAACAGNATGTTACACAGACCTGTAAATGAGAATACTGGGTTGAGTGGAATGGTATGTAAATTTGCAGTCGTTCATCAAACAGCGTTAATCTCTAAATCTATTTCATTAAGCCACATGGAAGTGGTTTCTGTACACAGACGCAAGTATAATATTGTTATTACCTTTGGGATTTTACATTTCATTTAGAAAAAACAATAAATGAGATTTAACAAATTACGCACGTTGACCCGTCACAAAAATACAATGTCATTTCAAGAATTTCACCTCTGAATTTTATATAAACCACCGCATCAAATGCTATACCAATTTGTCAAGAATAAAATTAACTATAACCGACTAAAAATATATTTTCGAGATAGTGGGTTGGTTATATGAAAGCAGATAATTAAAACGCGCGTCATATTTGTCGGAGAAATTGAGGCGTGGTTTGTCGTTTGTGTTTAGTTGCTTTGAAAATGAAATAGAAACAATTAGCTGATTACGTATATTTTCCAACACAATTTGATATGTTGAACTTAAAATATATAATACACTTTGACGAACTTGCTTTTAATACACATATATCGGAGAACTGCCTTTCTTCCTTCACTTAACACTCGGAAATTTTGTAGTTAAGTAAATCTTATTTTGTATTTATGAACTGCAGCGTTTCAATTGGTACCTCATATGTACACGCATAGTATATATTGATCATATGTAATATCGTGCTAAAATTACACCAAGGAATATTTTGAAAGCAGAGCATTTTCGTGTCTAATATAAACAGACGTTCTTTATTTTAATGTTTTACGTGCTGACCAGCAGTATAATGCCAGTGTGAAGCAGAAAATAATTTTCGGGCAGGAATTTATGAAGTTACTGTCGAGAGACTGCAAAAGGCATTTTAATTTACCTCTGTTGTGGATGAAGATCCATTTGTGGAGTACCACTCTCTAGCACCGACCGTTATCGAACATACTACCTGCCAAATGATACCCACTGTCGCATGACCAGAAACACTTGTTGTCACATAAGAAATTATCTTAAAGACAAATGGTTGCAACAGTTGTAACACAAATATCATTAAAAATCTGAAAATACATCGACGAAAAAAAAAAAAAAAAAAAAAAAAAACTGGAGACCTAGAAAGAATAGTGTCGGATGAAACTGCATGTGTTGGAAAAAGGTCATGTAAATTTATTACAATGATTACAATACCGGATCGCACGGACAACAGAGTTGGCAGGGTGGTCGCACTGCTTGTCACATGGCAGTAGGACGTAGCACACCTTCGGGCCTGGATGCACGCACCGATGCGGTTCGGAAGGAAGTCGTACAACCGTTGTTCCCTCTCCTGAGGCAAGTCGGCCCACAGCTGTTGCAACTGGTCCTCGACATCCCGCCGATCGGTGGCGGGTCGGAGCTGAATTCCAAGTTGATCCCACACACGTTGTGTCGGGGAGAGATCTGGGGACCTTGCTGGCCACGACAGTGCCTCGACATGAAGCAGGGTTTCCACTGATACACGAACTGTGAACAAGCGTTGTCTTGTCGAAAGACTGTACCAGAGCCCCTGTACCGTGAGGGTTAGCACATGAGGACGCTGGATGTTACTGACGTAACACTGTGCGGAGAGGACTCGCTGAACCACTACCAAAGGTGTCTTAAATACATTTATTGTGGTTTCCTTTACATGCTGGAAGATTTAATGCCAATGTGTCTCGCTACAATTTTGGCAGAATATGTTCTTCCACATCAGTACCGCCATAATAGCATACGAAGCCATCCGTGGTGATGTAGAACCGAGATTCATAGCTTAGCTTAGTGCAACGCCATTCATCACTCTAAACCTACCAATTACGGCATCATTCCAAATACCACTGCCTCTACACTGGTGTCAGATATTTGCAGCTTCATATCTGGCACTATTCCCATACTATCTATAGGGCAAAAACTTACGTTATACTTCTGTTAACATAAAAATGTCTTACTTTTGGTAGAGTTGAACTTCTACTTGTCTTTAATCTATAAATGATAACATTTCATTTATAATTAATATGAATTAAAACGGAAAAGAATTTGGTGTGTTGGTAACACATAGTAAGAAATAGTTCTTAAGTCCCTGTCACACTATAAAATTTTTCCGTAAAAACGGCTTCCAATAAGTTTGGTCAAATAAAGTCGGACAGTTATGACGTCATAGAGACGCCATAAACACCTACATATTTGCCCGAGAAAGTTGAATAGATTCAGTTTACCTCAAAAATTAGATGATTAAACCGGTTCTAAAATTTATTTGATGTTTGACTGTCTCAGCCAATCAGAACCGCGCACGACGAAAATTGGCGCCAAGAAACTTAAAAATAACGAACAATTGTTGAAACGAAGTTGGTCACGAAGATAATTAGTTTATGTAGAAGCGGCCTGTCCATTACAATTAAGGAAGTTTACCAAAATATTTTTTACAGCGTGTGTGTACTCTTATGTACCCACTGGTTCTTACATCAGGCAATCCTTACATCGTAATGTCCCACATATATGCTATATAATGCGTCTACGAGGCACAATCAGTGTGCGGTGACCTTCCATCACTGTTTTTTATCAACTTTCTGACATTCTGCGCATCCCTTATAACACTATCACTCTAATCGTGGTAAACTTACTAGTGTACTCTGGTGGAAACTTTAAATATAACAAATCATTGAAACTCTTAATCATTTGTACACCCAGCGATGTTATGCACGTACAACAAATTATATTTTACAGAGACTACTCGTACTGGGAGCTTCACTTTTTTTGTCAGTCAGTGTACAAAGGTTTTATAAACAATACATATACATATTTACAGTCCATTCACGGTTACTTCCAACTTTCCTGAAGCCCTGCTTAAGTTCTACTTCCAATATATCCCTCCACCTCATGCCAACAATGCTCAAAAAATTCTAGAAAAATCACACCAAAGGGACAATGCCCCGAATTCGTGCGCGCTCAGTGTCATAATATTTCGCATAAGAACTATATCCATTACCAACACCTATATTTTCTCACTGTTTTTATTTTCATTAATTATGAATGAAATACTATAATTTATAAGTAAAATGTAAATAAAATTTAAATTTTAGTAAACATACTGTAGTATTATGTCAACAATAGCATAAAACGCTTGTGATAGATGCCATATTTAGGAAACAACCATACATGGGGTGATTTTTCAAAGGTTTGATTCAAAGTGATTCAAAATGATTCAAAGTGTGAAGAAACCATGAACAGACTATACTACGATATATATTGCGAGGATAATACGTTCTTATTACAGACATACAGGCTGACTGAAAAATATGGCGAGAATATAGTAATTTATGTCCAATAATGTTTAATTTAAATTTTATTTTTTAAATAAGAAGTACGGCTCTAAATTTTAAAATATAATTTAATGGAACCACTTCAGTGAGAGAAAAGTCTGACATTTTGTTAATGGAATTCATCAATTTTTAAATACTTAATTTAATCATAAGCAACTGCCACTGCTTCGCAGAATGATACGCTTACCTCTATACTGAACTTCCGCCGTACCTTATAATTTTTATCATAATCAAAAACGATTATAATGTAACGATAAATACTACAAAGGAGAGGCATTCCTCTCTTGTCAAGAAACATTTCCGTCAGTAGCACTACTTGTCTTCCTGATGGAACATTACTGTGTAACTGTAAGTATATTCGTCAGCCCTTCCATACGTAACGGTGTTGCGTTGAAGCACATAAACAGCATGGCCAAACTCGCGTTATAATAATAATTTATTTCTTACAAAAAAACTCACAAATTTCTGAGTATTTTGAGTATATCGTATTCGAATTTTAGTTATTATAACAATAAAATACCACAATTTCTTGAAAAAAAAAAAAAAAAACTGCTAACAAGTAAGGAGTTGCTTGTTATTTGACTAAACGAGTTGGGGATAGTGATTGATTAAGGACCTTTTTGACATTTAATTACATTAATTAGCCGACCTCCCGTGGCGCAGTCGGTTGGTGCGCCGCCGATCTGGGGGGCGAGAGGTTCTAGGTTCGAATCCCAGATAAAGCATGGGTGTTAGGTTAAGTAGGGTCATAAGTTAGTTGTAAGCCTTCTCCTGATAAGCCTTCAGGCGTAACACCGGGGGACGCTAATAGAACAATTGCAGTAATTAGTTTTTGTGAAGTTATCATTTGTTGCATTTGAGTCTTTTGTAAGTAGTACGAAATTGCTGTTTTCGATGCAGTAAGTTTTTGATTGCTGGGAAATAACCCTCATTGTCTGCAGTTTTGGAGGAGCAACAAACCAAATCTATAAATATCAGTTTTATTTGGGTTCTTTCGTGAAGTGTTTCTACGCGTTCCTTTAGCAGCGTGTGTTATTTCGCCCACGCGCTGTTGCGGGAATTCTAAGTAACGGCCAGGCCTCAATTAACAACCCCGTGCCAGCCCCGCCCCCCCTGGTGCAAACGGAAATCGTTCGTGCCGGGCTATAATTAAATTCTCTTCTCCTACCACGAGAACATCTGCTCCCGCACGCATTTCACACGCTTTTCGCCCCGGAAAGGCTCGGCGTCATAAACCGCTACATTTCCGGAGGTCTCCCAGGGAGGAAGGGCAGCGGAAATTTTATTTGTATCCCGCACACACTAGTTCACAGCAGCCATCTCGCTATAAGCCGGACACAATCGCCCCGCATTTACACGAATCGGAATTGGAATTGGAAAGGGCTTATTTACGTCTCCCGGGTGTTACGTCTGAATGCTTATCAGGGGATGGCTTACAAACTAACTTACGACCTAGCTGAAACGAACACCCATGCCTTATCTAGGATTCGAACCCAGGACCTCCCGTGCCGCAGACCGGTGGCGTACCAACCGACTGCACCACGGGAGGTCGGCCGACATTTACACGACGCTGGGAAATTAAGCTGCCTGTATGGGAAATGATACGACTGTGAGATTTTGTGGGGAGGTTTTATTTCTTATTAACTGTCATTCACAAGCATACGTTTTACATTTAACAAGCAGAAATTAACGAAGATCGCTTATGTTAAGGGTTATGTTGTGAATAAATTACAATTGTCATCAATATTCTTACACCCCGGTTGCGTTAATATATAAAACAGTAGGCACTATCTTATTTGTTAGTTCCACCACTGTTTCTGTAATGAATCACGTTCATTGCTGGTGTGAAGAAATATACTCAATGAGCATGCAAGCTTCTTGTATAAAATGGAAACTTAGGATTGTAGATTTCAATATTTCTCAATTTAAAGTACGCCTAACGTATTATGGGGATGTGATTGGTGTTTCCGAAAGAGGGCTTCTAGCTCATTCACCATGGGTATAACTAGAAATCGACTCCGAAACACAATTTGCACGTGATTGTGATTGCAGTTTAAAAAAACGGCATTCAGTGGAACGTTTCCAAACTAGGTTCGAGAAAATCACAAAGCTAAAAAATGAATCTAAAAATTAATGAGTTTAAGAGCAGGGATTAGTATTTAATCAAGCAATTAAATTAAATAAAAAATTACTTGTTTTACATTGAAAATGAGTTTACTGAATTTGAAGCTTTTGAAAATGTAGTATTTGAAGGCATTATATTTTGGATTCAGTGCAAAGCTTACAGTAATGCAATGAATCTGAAGATGATCGTAGCGATTTCGTATTTTAAGAAGCGCGTGGCAGTAAGCTATATTTGCAGATTTGTGCGTAATTCATCTTCAGATTCTACAAGTACAATTTCACAAATATTTGAATATTTTGGTGATGAAAATAACTTCCTTTTGGAATAAATAAATAAAAAATTCAAGGCGGGCCAATTCATTCTCTACAACTGTCTTTATAACTCTTAAGGTATCCTGAAATTTGCATTTTAAATATACTCATGTGAAACGGTGTTACCACAGTTTGAAGAACTGCTTCCTCGCGAAATTAAACTCAGTTTGACTTTACATAGGAACGGCTTTGTGACCTTAGAATAATATTACAGTATTTTGACCGGTTATGCGACCGCACATTGCTCTGTTCACACATGAATTAACACCGATTACCATTCCATGCACTTGACATAAAATCCAACACGACAGAACACTACCTTAGTTCGAACAGTTATTGCTTCAGTGCTAGGAGCCTTATTACCCTGTCATTTTATTTTCTCGTTACTAACAGACAGGTCACATCAACCACGCGCACGGGCTGATCTACAAACTCATTAATGATGCGACTACTTGAGTTGCGCAATGCGAATTACGTTCAGACCATATTGCTATGAATTAGATCTTAAGTCAATTCATTCCTGAGAAGAGCAATGGTCGTAGCTAAATAATGAGTCATGATTAGGTAGAGCACAACTGTATTAGATGGGGTTTATTGAACATAAGGATTATACAATAACTATTTACGTGACTATTGATCGGGGGAGTTTAAATGGAATACCAAGATGTCAATTAATTATATTAAGTTTTATTACCGCACGCCACTACTATTACAATATAATTGGAAAGTCCCCACCTTGTTCATGCGCCGGAGGCTGATTCTAGGAAGCGGTTAACGACGGCCGGACACACCCATCTCCACGTTTTCTTGGTCCGCTGCCCCGATGACAAAAGACGCCGCTCGCAGTGTTATGTTGGCATATATCGGGCGCGTTGTTTAATATTTTCGGTGCCGTTTACTGGTCGGGGGAGGGGATTTCTGAAACTGTCTTTCGCAAGGTATTACTGCAATCACGCTCGTTCCCGGGTTCAATTTTTGAAGGTGTGATCAGGCAGACCGTGAAGCTAAGGCCTGATCACTTCATAACATCATGCTTACCAGTAAGGATAACCTTCTAATGCTACATATAAATGCGAGTACTCAAAGGGATAGGCTATCTTTATCCTCTTTTATAATTACATGTTGCTATACTAAGTGTATGTACTACTTACTGCTTTATTAACAATATACAGAATGTTTCAAAAAGATTCATCCTATTTCAACTTTTAACTTTTAAATTAAGGAACAGAGATATATGCGATGAAGAGTGGAATACGTGTTTGACAATAAAGTTTTGCTTACAATTATAACAAATGCTCAATATGCCCTCATGTAGACGCACGGCACATATCTACACGGTAGTAAAACTCGTCTCACATATTAGCGAGCATGTCTCGTGCTACTGCAGCCACTGATGTTATATGGTTTTGACGTTTGTCCATTGTTGTAGGAAGGGGCGGCACATAAACTGAATCCTTCACAAACCTCCACAGGAAAAAAAATCACAGGCACTTAGATCGGGCGAACTTGGTGCCCGGTGGTGTAACGCAAAATCAGCAGGTCTCTGACGGCCGATCCATCGGTGCGGATGCTCGTTTGTTTAGTAATGTTTGAACTTGCAAGTATCAGTGCGTTTTTGCTCCGTCCTGCTGGAAAATGAAATCATCTGAATCTGCCTGTAACTACGGGAAAAGCCAGTTCTGCAACATTTGTAGGAATGAGTTCCTTTGACAGTGTTTTCAGGAATAAAGAACTGACCATAGAACTTCTTCTCGGGAAAATGGCGAAGAGCACATTCACTTTAGGGGAGTCTCTCTCATGATCAACTATGGATGCTGGCTGCTGTGATCTTCATAACCGCGCGTTGCGGTGGTTCACCTTACCACTGAGATGAAACGTGGCCTCGTTACCGAACACTAAGCGTGAAAGAAAAGTGCCATCTTCCACTTCTTTTTCGAGAATGAATTGCGCAACAACACCACATTTCAATTGTTTATCACCTTGGCGTCGGGTGTGTACGAGTTCGATCCTGTACGGTTGGAATAACAAAAGCCGTCGCAAAACACGCCAGACAGTCGCATGGAGAATGGTTTGCTCTCGGCTGACACGACAAATTAGACTTTTGTGGACTTCATACAAAACTCCTCCGGATGTGCCAAAGGTCTTCGTCGGAAACACGGGGGCGACCTATTGGGTTCCCCTCACCCAAACAGCCTGTTTGCAGAAACTGCTTGTGCCGACGTCAAGTGCTCTGAACAGTAGTGGGTGCAGTGCCATGCTGCTCTCGCCGAAGATCAGCTGCACAGTAGTCACAGACCTGCGATTGTTGAACCGGAGGACGCCAAAAAGCCTTCTGTTGCGGGGTCGTCATCCTGATACACACTGAAGAAAGCTCGCCGGCTGGCTACTCACAGTCTACGTGCCGAGGAGGCACCTTGTAGCAACCAAGTGATGCATTTATATCCTCTCTTACCAGTGAACGGACTTGCTCGCTGACGTGTGGGGGACACTGGCATGACTCAGTCGAGCACCAAGTTGGCATCCAAGTGTTTAAAAGTCCACATGGGGGATTAAGCATTTGTGATACTTTTAAGCAAAACTTTATTATCAGATATGTATTTCACTCTGTACCGCAAGGTTCTCTGTTCCTTAGTTAACAAGATATAGCATTTTAAATTCCGATTGAACTCTCTGAAACATTCTGTACTTCGTTTCAAGAATAATATCATTTTATTTAGTGTAAAATAAAGCTATATGTGAGGAGAGGAAAAAGGGGTTGGGGGGGGGGNTTGACCCGACCCTGAACACGCAGGTTTTACATAATCACAGCTTTTGCGAAGATATCGCTTGAAACATTCAGTGTTTGCGGGTCATGTTATTTAAGCCGTCAGTTGATTTCTCTCATCGGTGATGCACGACGAACGTGGCCAAGCGTAATTACGGGAGCGCGGTTAACCGCTCGTGTTTTGTGTTTCTGTCGACGTCGCTAGCTGTGGTGATGTGGTTGCGGATACGTTCCACCATAGCAGAGAAAACATTGTTTTTTTCAGAGCTGCTGATTACGCATTGAACACGTTGCCGTCGAATGCTCTTGTACTCATTTGTAGTGTAGTTCGGAATTTCTGCACCTACGTCAATCATACACATCATTGCAGCTGAGACAGGGAAATGAAATGCATTTTTTCCGTGCGCTGCTTGTTATTTTTAAAAGTCTCTGTTAATATTGTAAATGTTTACACTAAATAATATACTAATATGGCTCCCACGGAGACTAGCATGTATTCCAGAAGATCTATTTTTTTAAATTTTAATGTGCGCTGTTAAAAATACTGCAAATGCCAGTAAAGAGTTAGTTGAGAGATTTGGGCGGCTTTCAACAACGAGTTCTTGAGAGCCGGCGATGGTGAAGTGAGGTGGGTTTGGAGCAGCGCCGGAATGCAAGGACGGGGGGAAACGGCAGATCCCCGAGAAAATCCGTCGGCCAGCGGCATCGCGATTCCCACTTGCGAAAATCCGGGAGTGATCCGGCCGGGGATTGAACTCGGTTCGCATTGGTGGGAGGCGAGCAGCCTAACCGCCCAGCCACCGCGTCCCCTACACTATAAAGATTTACGTATTTCCGTAAACCTAACTTACAATCTAAAGTATGCAGTACGTTTCACAAACATCCATTTTGTTAACGCAAATGTTTCACATGCCCTGTTATAGCTTCACTGAAAAGCAGGCTTATTTGGTATTTCCAAGAAAACCGCATACAAGCACGGACGAAGAAACCTGGTGTATGACGAACAGAAATATAACGTGCTATTTAAGATAGCAGAAATCTGTAGCTACGTACTTAGCAAGCTTAAATTATTCATCCGTCTGGGAATACTTGCAAATATATTTTAATGCAACGTCTTCGGAATAAAGCGTCTTTTTTTTTCCACACGAACATTGACGAAATCAGTCAACGAAGTTTTGCTGTGTTGTATTTATTTTACCCTACGCTTCACCATAGTGGGTTTCAGTAGAATTAAGGCGTGGGGACTGTCTGTGAGCAAAAATTACAGTCACTTTAAAATCAACTAAACAGAGTCATTTCTGTTCTCTTAAAGTCGGTGAATAAAAAGGCCTTAAGAATAAACGGTGGGAACCCGATACATTGAAATAAGAGGGCCTAACGGAAAATGTGGACAACGCACCAACATCGCGATGGATTCAGAAGAATCGTCTTAACTGCTGTCAATTAGAGCTCTGACCAAGCTCACAAAGACTTGGAAACTAAGACTGGCGAAGAGTGCACACACATCGAAGGACTGATGTGACAGAATAAACAGCCTGTGTGGCCCTAAGAACAGCGTGCATGCAAGTAAGACCTGAGGTGCACTCTTCTATAATATATATCGCTCAGAAAGTTGTCTCCTGTTATTCCCTCAGGGGACTCAGGCACAGGAGGAGACGATCTGGTTACAAACCCGCTGCAATAAAGCAGACAACATGTGATTGCGTTCTCTCCGTATATTTCACATAAATCTCCGTGAATTCACGGAACGTGTCCACAATACTGGAATTTTCATTTTTTAAATCTGCTCGTTATAAAAAGGGGTTCCAAAAAAGGTTTTACTTTTGTTATGTGGGTGTTTCACAGTGTATAAAAATTACTATTGAAAAAAAATAATTTTTTTTCCGGTAGCGGGATTTGAACTAGAAAAAAAACATTGATTACCCAACACTTTATCCACTCACCTACCACACCTTTACAAGGAATTGCGTTGTAAATACAGTATTTATATTGAAGGATGAAATTACATCTTGTTTTCTGGTCACATTATTTTCGTAATGTATTTCACTTTGCATAACAGAGAAATAAAATAAAAGTTTAAATATTTTGTCTTGTAGTGGGATTTGAACACGAATAGAAAAATGCAACAATCAATAACTGGAACCACTCACCTACCACACCTTTACACGAAGTATTTAGTAAATATGAATTTTACATGGTGATGACGAACGCACCTGTTTTAGTTTCAAGTCGTGTTAGAGCGCTAGTTATATTTGCGGTTTATACAATAAGGTTACGAAAAAAATTGGTTTTATTTGCGTTATGTGCGTGTTTCACTGTGTATGCAGCAGGTTTTGTCCTGCAGCGGAATTTGAACACGAATCAACGAATTGCCACTCAACGAGTGGTTTGCCACTCACCTACTACTATTTTACACGGAGTAGTATTGTGAAGATGCGAATTTCTGATGCTTCAGGGATCATCTGCATTGTACGTGTCTCAAAATCGAAGCCATAAGAATACGTAGAGCTTCCGTATTTTATATTTATGGAGCTCATTTTCGTTATTCGTCATTACGGAGTGTCTTTCCGTAAATTAACTCTACATCTCCGTAAAAGTTTCCGTAAATCAACAGAAATTTCCAATAGCGTACAAGTATCCTTGCGGATCTTGTTTTGAATTCGATTATATTTTCCGTGTATTTTTTCAATTAAGATCCGCCAATGACACAGACGTGTCATATGTTCATTTATACACTCACGTAAAAAAAAAAAAGGGGCCGGGGGGAGGACTGGCTACGTAGTAGGTTCAACCAACTACAATGAAACCTTGAAAGGATTTTGTCATCATCACTGTAAAAAATCGCCACATCAAATCTTACGGTTCACAAAGCGGAGTCGTAAGTAGATCTTATTTTATCTAAAGAGATTATTTTTCTTAGCACGAACGCGATTGTCACTACGCCATATATCCCATAAATCACCACATTGTTTTATAGCGTAGTAAAACGTCTTGAGAAATTTCTCAAACAGTAATTTGGGTTACATGAAAAATTTTTACAGCGTATTTTACGATAATGTTTTATGGAGAAATTTAATTTTCTGTCTACAATAGGTTTTCATTTCATTAACTATTCTCGGTGTTATAAAACGCTGTTAGATTTACATGGAACCGTTAAAGGTGGGGAGCCATTATTAACAAATTGGCTCGTACTGCTCCACTGACAAATCTTAAGAACACCGCAGAATTTATAACACTAGTAACAGCTATAAGTTTTTATATAGTAAGCGGTAAAATTACTAACAGTAAACCCTGTTATCCCTTACGGTATTGCAAATATTGGGGTAGTTTAGGATCATTTTACAAGAGTTAGAAGGGTGACTGGGGGGTCTTTGGGCTGGTGCGTTTGCTTCTTGTGGCTGTGACCTTGATCGCGGGAGTGTTCCTAGACCGAGTTATGTTGTATATATCATTTATAATTATGTCAACACAAAAATACCTTATTTTTGGTTAAATTGAACTTTTACATCTATTTGATCTATAAAGTACAATATTTCATATATAATCAATGTGAATAAAACATGGATAAAACAGGTTATTAAGAAATAGCTTATGCAAAATATTATTAAAGTGAGTGCGCACCAATCCAGTGCACTGGCCCTTTGGCGTAATTTTCTATACTTGGTTAAGCTTTGTTTGCACGTGGCGGAGTTTAACAGGGCTTCAGTAAAGTAGGAAGTAACCGTGAATGGAGTATAGAAAATATGGCAGGAATTGTCAGTGGGTTTATTCACGGCACGTCCGTAACCTCCATCATTGTCACCCGCAACACTGCATCTCGCCGGTTTAGTTTAGACATAATTTTATTTCGCAAAAGGGCCGTGGTGGCGCAGGGGCTAGAGCACTAACCTCACACCAAGAAAAACGGGGTTCAATCCCCGGCCGGGTCACTCCCAGATTTTCGCACGTGGGAATCGTGCCGGACGATGCCTCTGGTCAGCGGGTTTTCTCGGGGATCTCCCGTTTCCTCCGCACTTGCATTCTAGCGCTGCTCCATGCTCACTTCGCTTCATCCTCATCGACTCTGAAGACCCCGATCCACTCCACTCCGAGGATAGGAGGAATATATTGGCACGTGTGAACTTGAAAAAATCAGTCAAGTTTTCTTATGTTGCAAGAAATAGTTCATGTTTAACTCTGGACAGAAAATTAGTAACTTAAATAACTTATGCGAAGTAAGAATTGTTATAATTTTACACTTGTAAAATTGAATCAATGATTTCAATCATTGGAATTATTTTACTGAATATTCAGTTAATATACTGTTACCTACTGGGTGAGAGAGTGAGTGAAGATATTTGGGCGACTCTTAACATCGAGGTCTTGAGAGCCGGCGTGGATGAAGCGAGGTGAGTATGGAGCAGCGCCGGAAAGAAAGGGTGGGGGGAAAAGGAGATCCCCGAGAAAACCCGCTGACCCACTAGCAACGTCCGGCACGGTCCCTACATGCGAAAATCAGGGTCCAGCCCCTCCAGGAATCGAACTTGGTTCGCCTAGATGGGAGGCAAGTCGTCGAACCACTACACCACCGCGGACCCTGTTATCTACTGGTGAATCAGTGAAATAGACTATGGTTTTACTGCCAGGCCAGTACAATTCACTGAGAACCAGTAGACATCACTGTTCAATAAGTGAACACCAGCAACTAATATGATCAGTAGAACTTTACTGATTCAAGTGTAGCAGTTTCAGCAGATCTGCAGTCAAATTCACTGATTTGGAGTATTTTAAACTGTTTCTATTTTGGAGCGTAATTTACGGTTTTAGTTCAGTACTTTTGAAATGGCTGCTTTTTATTGCACAAAATATGTACGTCCTTGTACACAAGGCGTACTGTACTTATTAAGGTGGAATGAAGTGTTAGGATCATATATGGCGAATGCATACAATGTTTTCAAAGCGGACAGATATTCAACAAAAATAATTCAATATTACTTGCTTAGTGACATGAAAGCTATTTATGGTTCACAAGAGCAAATAAAAAACAATGCAAATAAGTTAATTAAAAGAACGTTTAGTGTAAACAAGCCATAATTTTTAGTGTCCAACCCAATTTCCAACACATGAAAACTTTTGGCATGCAGCTTTAGTTGACGGGAACAAAGTTAAGTACCATACCTCCCGAAGGACTGAAAGGAAGGGTGAAATTTACAGGGCTCTTTTTTTTTTTGTTCCGCAACGTGACCAGGGTTCTACGCAATTAAAACTTTGAGCTTTGAACGAAGGAGCGGCTCAAACCTAAGCCTACTCGAGGGCACGTCGACTGCCGCAAACAGCCGCGACGCGACGAGCATCTAGTCGCCAAGTTCCGCGTCTCGTCTCGCCTGAACTGTGTGCGAAGGGCGAGCTTTAAGCTGGGCTCTGGATGCAATTTCCGCCCTAGCGCGCAGGCTGCGGATAATGTAGCCCTTGGTACGAGCGCCTGTGGTTACTTGCGGCGCCTTAACCCTCGCAGGTCCATTGCACAATACAAGTGCAGAAGAATGGAATAATTGTAGATTTTCACGTATTGTCTATCCGACTTGTGTTTCACAATACTTCGAAGAAAATTTTCAGTTTGATTCCAACATTTTTTGAAGTGAAACTTCTTTGGTCGCGATGAGAGTAAAATGACCAGGNGTCGCGATGAGAGTAAAATTACCAGGTCGTATAACATGAATCGTTTCGCAACGTTTGTGACGCAAAAAAGACAGAAGATCTGCACTCGGCTAGAGAGAAAAAGAGAGAGCTATGTTGTTTACCTAATAATCGCCAAAGAAGTTTCACTTCTGTAACGTGTGCTGGGTTACACGCGCTCTTTTTGAAATGAAACTTCTTTGGCCGCGATGAGAGTAAAATGACCAGGTCGTATAATATGAATCGTTTCGCAACGTTTGTGACGCAAAGAAGACGAAAGATTGGCACTCGGCTAGAGAGAAAAAGAGAGAGCTGTGTTGTTTACCTAATAATCACCAAAGAAGTTTCACTTCTGTAACGTGTGCTGGGTTACACGCGCTCTTTTTGAAGTGAAACTTCTTTGGGCGCTATGAGAGTAAAATCACAAGGTAATATAATATGAAACGTTTTGCAACATTTGTGACGCAAAGAAGATGGAAGATCTGCACTCGTCTAGAGAGAAAAAAAAAGAGAGAGAGAGAGAGAGAGCTATGTTGTAGACTTAATAATCGCCAAAGAAGTTTCACTTCTGTAACGTGTGCTGGGTTACACGCGCTCTTTTTGAAGTGAAACTTCTTTGGGCGCTATGAGAGTAAAATCACAAGGTAATATAATATGAAACGTTTTGCAACATTTGTGACGCAAAGAAGATGGAAGATCTGCACTCGTCTAGAGAGAAAGAGAGAGAGAGAGAGAGAGAGAGAGCTATGTTGTAGACTTAATAATCGCCAAAGAAGTTTCACTTCTGTAACGTGTACTGAGTTACACGCGCTCTTTTTTTTATCTCTATGGAAGAGGGTTTTAGGCGGATTCACAAACTCTTCGTAACGTACGCACGTTTTCTGTTGGCAGACATTCAAACAAAAACGTAACTTTGCGAAGCGAGATTATTATTTACGGTTTTGTTTTTGTAGGCTTTGTGCAAAACATGGCACAGTTTTAAAAAAATTTTACGAAGAAACCCTGATTTTGTGTATTTATGTGTTTACCTTAATAGTTCTAGTTAAAATAATATATTTACTATAAAAATATGGATATTCTGATTTGTTGAGAGTTCAGTCGTTCTGAAGCTAAAAGTCGAGCTACCCCGCCTCTCTGTCCTATGTACGTACGCTAACGGTGAATGTGAATGAATCCATGTATAAACGCAGTGTTCAACTTGTATTCCTGCGTACCTACGCNTACGTACGCTAACGGTGAATGTGAATGAATCCATGTATAAACGCAGTGTTCAACTTGTATTCCTGCGTACCTACGCTAATTGGAGATTGTGAATCCATTTGGCGTTTCTCCTACATAGACTAAATTTAAGTAACGATTTACGAAAAAGATGTCAGGAATGTGAGGGGACATGTTTCGTAGCTGTTCTAGCTACCAAACGTTCAAAATTAAAATAAAAACTTTTTTATATAACCTCTCGGTATACGGGCGTGTTTATCTATCATTTTTTCCCACAACCTTTGTTTCTTTATTCCTCTGTTTGGAATATTTGTAGAATTCTTGCGCAGGGTTGGAAATTTTAATTGGTGAAAGTTTTTTTTGGAAGGCGTCGAACTGAAACTGAAAACCAAAGTTTTAATTTTTGGTCATTTGAGTAATTTTGATGCGCCTTTCCCAACTTCAGCACCGCGATGAGCACAACTGATTCCAATTCTCCCATTGCAAGATCAACTTTTAATGCTACCGTTGTATGTGTTCATTACGTAAGCTTTGCCTATGAGCCCTGACCATTAACGGCATGGCGGCCATGACAACGTCGGTTGGAAAGCAAAATAACGGTAATTTTGCATAAGAAACCAAGGCCCCGGTGAAGTTACGTTTTCATTTGAAACACTTATTAGTTACGATTTGGGTAAAAAAATATGTAGCTAGTTACTCCGAAATTTGCTTTGTGACGATTTACAATCGAATGTTTTAATAGTTTTTTTTACGAACTCTCTCCCCCCAGCCGGAATTTCTCCGTAGCCTGCTGTGCATCGACAGAGAATTCTCATCTCAACACGATTCTCATCGTCACTCGCTCACGCATCGGATGATAACGGCTTTCGGGCACGTGGCGTTGTTTGTTTCGTTTTGTGGCGTGTTACTGCACACTACCTGTCTCGCTCGTGAGGTAGACTACGTCTGTGAATTACGTTCGCCGATCGCACTTTCCTGCATCTCGCTGGCTGGTAGTCGTTTATTGAACCAGTGCACGCTTCTCTGATTTGTAAAACGTCTCGCCCTGTTTTACTGGCTTGGATGTTGCTCATTCGTTCCCGCCGATTTCAATAAGCGCTGTCGCCACGCACACGGAGCGTGCTTGAGTCATTCTTTTAACTGAGTTTTTATCTCGTTAGTAGACGGGATGCATGTTCAGAGAAGCTTTGGTAAAATGTTCAAGGTACTATCTTGAGATCCCCCTCCCTTTCTTTTTTTAATAAGACAGAAAAAATATATATACAAGACGAGCTATCGAGCATTTCAAGAATAGTGAATTAAGGTTTTGTATTGGACTAGTAACCGGGTGCGTTTTGCCAACTAGACGCTACGCAAGCTCTCTAACTATCGCAAAGTTCGAGTAAATTGGGTTTTCATGGAAACTAAAAGTCCATGGGTTACTGGGAACGCAACGGCAGTAAAGATTTGCACATGTTTTGCGGGGAACAAATTTCATTCGTAATGATCGTGTCATGTATAATAAAATTGATTTCCCTGTCTTTCTAAAAAAAAAAAAAGTTTAATTCTCTAAAAAGCTATAGGAGACGCATTACTATAACCATACTGAGAGAATCATATCACATACTCTCCTTTACGCAGGCTAGAAAAAATTATTATCTTTTGACAGTTCTCACGACCGTTATTTTGAAACCCTTGAAGGGGTTCTTTTCTCAGACGAATTCGTTAAAGATATTTACGAGGAGTTTTTTCAAAAATATGACACAAAATTTTGGTCATGCGTTGGCATACCTGGCTTGCATTTGTGAGATCATAGGTTAAATTCCCGCCGGAAACAAGTGGGGTGGCTTCTCCAAAATAGATTTTGTCCCCATTTCTGGTTAATTACGGTACGATTTCTTAATTAGAACCTGCCCTGCCCTAATAATCGAGAATTGTGTAAATAATCCTTCAACTAATAAAAAAATCGTATACCTCATTAAATATTTCGTGTAACCAGTGGGATATTAAGTAAAATCATGCGAACGTCGCAAAAAAAAAAAAGTAATATTATACGATGCGCTTGTCAAAAGTTTTGCAAGAAATGTCCTATATTATTGTGATTACTTTTGGCTTCATCAATGCGCGTAATTATTCCATGAAAATATACACTGTGCACAAAAAGTTTAGGTTATCCCCCGCTGGGATCCAACGAATGAACAGGCCATTTTATTCAGCTGACATGAACTGCATAAAGAATGTGTGGTGATTCCTCAAACGAGCGATTTCAAACCGTGCACAACCACCAATGGCCATTCAGGCCATAAAAAATAGCCGCAATTAGTAATGGGACAATTTGACTCAGGAAATGATTAATTATCTTGCTTTTGGCATGCCTCGTCGGATACACGCGTGCCTCAAGAATCGTGGAGGTCCTGCACGTTATTGACGTTTGTCAATATATCTGAGATGACCTTGTTTTTGATAGTGAAACTCACAAGATACCTTTGTTTACGTTGTTTTTCAGTTTATGCCTTTTGTTTGTTTCATACTGGTATGATGTAAACGAGTATAGTGTTTGTTTTCAAGTTATGTACTATTAGGAGCCCAACATGAAATGTAAACTACTTTTATTCAATGTAATATCCTGGATTCTGATACATGCTAAACTTTTTGCGAGCAGTATAATTCCATGCAAACTGGTTAAAAAAAAAAAAATGGTTGCCTGTAAAGTCGGTTTTACGGGCGAAGATTTTACGTGACAACGTAGTGCTGCGCGCGCGGCAGACCGATCATAGTTGAGTGGGAGAGAGACGCAAGGCATTCGGCGGGCCTCTCTCTCGTTCGGTGACTCATCGTAACGTTACCGAGCGTTACACTTTTTCATAAGTGACTCCCAGCCGCAACCTAATTTAAGACGTTGTCACGTCAAAAAAAAAAAAACTTATGCACAAAGTGCGAAAGGGAAACTCTTACTGCAGTTTGTTGGATTTTATTACAAAAATTACCACTTTTTCTCATCTAATAACATGTTCTTAATGTAATATCTTCCAGTTGAGCGAAAAAATGCTGCGTTATAATTTTTGAAACAGGAAGTGTATAGTGCTCTCCATTATCACTTGGAAGATTCTTGCCTAGGATAGTAAGCATGGGCTATTTCAAACAGCAGTAGAAATAAAAAAAAAATACTAATTTTAAAGGGCTTGTATTTAAGAAAGTATTTCCAGTTAGTGGACAATGCAAGCAGCAAGTATTAGTACTTGTGGTGGAGATGGCTCATACATGTAATGCTTGGCTAGCACGAGAGTGAATAAAGCAAAGTCCCTACGGTAGTGCAGACTTGGAGTATGCACGAAATACCGTCACATATACGAAAAAATCAACAAGTCTCAAGCAGGGAATCAGCGAAGTTTTCACAGCGATTTGAAAGGAAAATGACTGCAAAAAGCAGGTAGGCTTTGTCCCAGGCCTACATGTCATACGCGAAGGAAATGGGAAGGAGTTAGTGCACGATGCTGCAAAAAGCATAGTCGTGGACTCAGCACATGGTACGTGTGCGTAACCATGTATTTACACGGGGCTTGATCATTTCCGTGATCTGGATACTGGAAGGGTCCTAGAACTTAATTGTTCCTAAGTCTGAGGGAAGACGGTAGAATTTTTTTTCCGCCTGATAGTTACTCGAATCGCAAGTGAAAAGTATTTATACCCATGGACTTACATTTGCACACAAACTTCTTAATTGGTCGCGTATCTGCGGACTCCAGTGCAAGATTCATAAGCGTATATGCGACTTATCTAGTTTTCCCAATGTAGAAGTCATGATATATTAATATAAAATCTTATTTTTCTAACACAACTTTGAAAAAAAAAATTACATTTGTATTACTAGCGACCGACAAAGCCACCATAAATTTTCTTATTCGTCATTAATTCGTAAAAGTGCTCATATTTTTTCGACTTCTATCATTGTGGTTATATGTGTTGAAAATCTGATGCTTGCTCGCAATATTCTATTCTTATTTTTCTGGAAACCTTGCTTGTGCGTTACAAACTCTCAGTTTTGATAAGACCAAAAATAAATATCTTCCAGTGGCAAGAGAAATTAAACTTATAGGTGAAAAGAGGACTTTCGTAAATTCCTTTTTTGTTTTGTTTCAAGCCTCTTTCTGCAGAGGCTTTTGTATCGCATCCACGGAAGGTCTCCAGGGAGTTACACACACTGCGAGTTCTGTACTCCTCGCCACAATAACGATGCTATGCTCTTCATTACGACTCGCCATGAACGCGGCGGACGTTCCGAACACAAATATAACTGGCTCATGCTTTCCTTCACATTTCGTAGAAAGCCGTGTAAAAGGAAAACTAAGTTTCCAGTTTTTTCTTAACGTAGTCGACTTACTGTAACTGCACTAATGCTCGGAAAAAGCATTCACACACACGAGCAATACTCTGGAATCCTCTTCCTATTATACTGAGTACATCGCTGACAAAAGATCGTGGCATTAATGCGGCTACAGTATGTTACTTTATGTCTGAAGTTAGTTTCAAGATATTTTGGTGTAATGTATGTTATGGGTAACTCAGTGAACTTTTGGTTGGTTATGCACAATAGTATCAAAGTAATGTCCAATGGAATTAAAGTAATTCGTACGATATAACGTTTAGTTATGACGTTAAATTACACGGTTATCTACATAAAGACTACTCATCTTGGAGGACCCTGAAACAATAATAATCACTCGGTGCTTGTAAATTGAGTTTATGCTAGTGTTTTAATTCGAACGATCACTAACCTTTGATCAGTTTATGAAGTGGCTGGTTACCTACTCAACGATGAACTCGTTAATTAAATGCTAGTATTAGAACCTCTCGATTTATTAGTCGTTTTAAGTTATCTTTAATCGGTTCGATTGTCATATATTTTAATATTATGTTTTTTTTTTTTTCAGAAAAGGATTTTTACGGGCCCTTTTTATTGACGTCACATGCCTCCTTGCTGGAAAACTTAGGTAAATAAAATCAAAATCACGAATTTTGGATGTTTGATGTTAAACCTATTGTACAAAAACTGCGGAAAACTTTAAACGGAATGTCTGAACCAAATTATTTCATATAACTTGTTCACCGTTCCAAGCTTCTTATTTATTGCTTAAGCATATCACAGTAAATTTCATATAATTCATATTCTTATTCCTCAGGTTAGACTGTCGGGAAAATAAGGCACTTTTACATCCTTAACTTGATAAAACCAATCCTACTAATATTATAAATGCGAAAGTCTGTGTGTGTGTGTTTGTTACCATTCAGCTCTATAACGGCTGAACGTATTTTGATGAAATTTGGTACGTATAGGACATATGATACTTTTTATCCCGGAAAATTGTACGGTTCCTGTCGAATAATAACAACACGCAATTCTGCAATGGCTGGGAACGTGACCGAAATATTTTTTTCCTATGGTGTCCAAGTTTATCGGGCCACCCAAGGACCTCTGAAATGGCGTAAGGACTGTTATCAATCGATAACAACCGGGACCGAGTATTTAACGTTCCTTCCGAAGCCCGGAAGCGCTCAGATGTTATGCCACTAAACGGTCACCCATCCAAATGTGTGCCTCTGGGAACGTTTCTTAACTTTTGGGATCGATTAAGATCCCTGAGCCAAGCGCAAAAAGTAGTATCTGGGTACACTTATTTCTAAAGCTACAACTTGATGAAACTCACGGTTTTGATTTTCATACATCGAAAGCGGAAATGTGGTAACTACGCGATAGTTGCACAGATACAGTTAAAAAACAATACCCTACTTCTTGGCTATCAGGCAAAAAATATTTCCTTCCTTTTGGGTTGCCGTAATCAGTTAAAAACCTACGCCAACATTGTATAATTTTATAATTATATTTTCACATAAATGATTTGTATTTTCCCAATTTATTTATTAGTGTATGACTTTAAAACTCAATTGTACCCGTGCGTAGCCGGGCGGTTCGCTAGTACATAATAATCTCATCGATGAAATCGATTTCACGAAAAGATTTCCGCGCGTGTTAGGTTTCAATAGCCTACGGGTATATGAGCAGTTTTATTTTGCTTATTGATCGCTTGTCCGCGCGAGAAAAAATGCTTCTTACGTGGCTGGCCAATCAGGATTGGGTTACTACTGCAGTGTGCGTCTGTGATTGGCGAGCAGGCACATGATACGCGTAACTCGTAATCCATCCAATCAAGAAAGTGGATCTGAGCTAAATCGTTATTAAATACAACCGGCCTTGTAATATTTTCGCGAAAATCGGGTGTTCCTGGTCACGAGGCATGGTAATTTTCACACGTGATTGTAAAAAAATTGTGTCACCTGACTTGCGGTAAAATTTCTTGAATGATCTACCCGTGAAGCTGACTTTGCTGTGAATTGTTCACAGTTGACCTTACTGACCCTGTATTCGGCTGGGCACTCCCAGTTTAGCGAGTGAAGTATGTAGGAAGAGGAGGTCCGGCGTGGCAAATATTCTCGGGTAGTTTCACACTTAGCGGCACTTAAGTTTACGATGGTAACGATATGAGTGACAGTTCCTGTAGGGAAGTGACCGCGAAGTCAGGCGCTAAGACGTCCACTGGAATGAACCACCAACATCGAGAACAAACACGACCCCTCCCCTTCACATATTTGTTTTCGGAAAGCGCTCAAATACGACAACGACAACTGAGTTTTCTGTTTGTGGTTTATAAAGATATGATTAAATTCTTTGTAAAATTGCCCATATATATATATATGGGAAATTTTACAAAGAATT
>NQII01001139.1:492013-565157 GCA_002778355.1 Clitarchus hookeri | reverse complement strand
AAATTTGCCGCCCCTAAAATCTGCCGCCCTAGGCTCCAGCCTACTCAGCCTGCTGGTAAATCCGCCACTGGTCCATGGTAATGTTAATTGTACATATGGCAATACATATACAAATGAGAAGGAAAGGTAAATTTTAAGCAAAGAATTCTATAGTCCCAATAAGAATTTCACAATGCTCCTTGAGGGACATGGCTATTGGACAGTAGGTCTGTAGCAATATTAATTTATACATGAGGCTGAACAACAAACAATAGGATGAAAGAAGAGTTCAGTTAACAAAACTGTAGAAATGTAGACAATGTTAGCTTCATAGAGAAGTGTCATGGCTATGATTTGTGCTTGCACTACAAAAAAAGTTTTGAAGTTGCCTCCATTTTGTTAGAAGCAGTGAGGCACTAGACTCAATTTACTTCTACTTATGGATAGGGACAGGAAAATATCACGTTTTAAACTACCCGTATGCTAGACTCCACAGTCCTATGTATTTTCGAGCTTCAACTTTCTGTTCATTGGCTGCTGCCCCAGTGTGTAGCCAGTTTTACCTCAGATCAGGTGGCACGGGATTCGGCGATTGTTTCCTTGTAGGTGTTAAATTGGCTCAGAGTTCACTTGGGTGTGTTTAATAAACTGTGATCCAACGGCAAACATGACAGAAATGTACACGTGTTAGACATCTAGCTTGTCCTAAAATGAATTCGTGAAATTTTCCAGTCCCTACTTATGGATAAAAATAATTTCTGCCACACATCAAATTACTGCAATTTAACAGTTTCCTATTGGTACAATACACAAGCACTAACAACCTTCAGTTAACCGCCAAACTCGCCCATGGAGCATATAAGTACTGCATGATCACTACTTTAATACTGTACACACAACTGCAATCTCTCAGGTACATTCTCTTCCAATCATATCCTATACATCTGTGCTTGCTGTGAATGGACACATGAGTACATGAAGGAAAATCACTAATATAACATACTCAATTCAATAACTATATGCACATGAAAATCTGGATACAAACTTTGTGGGGACTGAACTAACAACTTCATTTAAAAATGGGGAGATAAAAAATAGAATTAGAAAATGAATCTGAATAAGTCAGTTTTATCGCAACAATTTCCTGTGGAATGGGAAATGTCTTATATACAAACACACACAGGTGCACATACCCACACACACCAATATGTATTTGCCTCACAACAGGTGGAATTCAAGACTAACATCTAAAATAAGACATAAAAGAGTTGCAGCAAAATCAAATTCATATTTAGACTGCCCCACAAATTATGAAAGTTCTTCTATTTTGCTTCATTCTGGTGAGACAAATAGAAAATCAAGTGTAGGAGTTCTCATGGATGAGTAACAGTAACTACCAATGGCACAAATCTAACATGTGGTAAGCTATTACTTCCTTCATATTGTCTTACGTCGCAAGTACAGCAGACCCTCGATTTTATGAAACCAAATTTTACAAGGGAAGCAATTTTATGATCGCTTTCTCAGGAACCATAAAATAAATTCTCGAAAAATTGATGAAATATAGAAAAATCCTGGTAAAAATGCAAAAAGTTACAGTAAAAATTGTTAAAAAATACATTTGTATTCCCACAAAAAAAAAGTACGGAAAATGAAAACTTGGTTAAAATTGGTAGAAAACTGCAGCCAGAGTAGTTTGAAGTGGGCATGCTGGCTGCAGCTGTAAGTACACCACATGCACAATGATCTAGATACACTGTACAATTATGTGTGCATCACAGGAGCAGCCAAACAGTAGCTGAAGTCACACATTTCACCTTAAACTTCTTTCAGCATCAAGTCTCGTGAACCATAGCACTTTTTATAGTCTTCGCACAATGTTTGACTTTTGGATCCATTTTGCTACAGTACTGTTATCAATTTGATTCTTGGGTTTTCTTTTGGATCTGGAGTTTGGATTGCATTTGAAATTGACTGGTTTGATTGTTGATGACCTGATTATGCAATTTTACTGCATTGTAATTTCATTTATAGTAGGGATGGGTCAAATAACAAACAATATTGGTTCCGGTACCAATTCTACAATTTAAATATCGGTTCCAGTATTCGGTTCTATTTTGAATACTTGTCTTTTGCTTGCAACTTCATTAAACCAATGCACAAAGTGTGAAGATAAGATTTAATGTATACAGATAAACTTGTATTAAATTTATTTAAGGTCAGTAAATATGTAACAAATTATTCTTTTTTTTACATTAATATGTGGTGATTGTGATATGTTTGGAAAATACTAAAATTAAATAACTCGCTGCTATAAGCCAAAACTTATGGCGTGCTGTAGGATAATGGTAACCTCCGGTTGTTAAAAGAATGTCAACAACTGCGGTGGTGTGGGGCTGGCTTTGTTTTTCTTTTTGCCTCTTTTATGCAGTGACTGGGNCCCCCCCACGTCATGGGTTATACTCTGTACCATGTAAGTTGGCCAAATTCTGACATGTCTAACAAAAGTAGCACCACTGTTTACATCTGACTACGTATCCTTCTGCCATGAGCTGATCGACCACATGGCAACGATGTTGTTTATTTTCATGCTGTCATTATCAGCTGATCCCCTTGTCAATGTACTGTTCGTGGGACGTTATAGGCAAACTTGCTACTCAGAAATACGTAGCTGCGATTGTGGTAATAGTAATGTGTACATAAATCATTATTCAGGAAATTGTTATGTTAAAGGGCAAGAATAAAAATAATTAATTTAAAATTTAGTTAACTACAAAAAAAATGTAATGCTAAAATTTTATAAATATATTTTAGACTGACATCTGTCTAAAAAAAATTAGTAGGTCATAAAAGTAGAAATATAAAACCTTGCAAAAATCTAATATTTGCTAAATATTTTTTATTTGTCCGAGATGGTGAATTTGGGATAAAATTTGTGAAATGGTAGTTGTAGCTATTATCACACATTGGACATTATAGCTAATATATTTGAGTTGGAAATATGTGATGTGGAATAACGTTAGAATTGCTCAACAACTGTTCACACGTGTCCCACTTTCTTCAGAAACAAGGAAATGGATTTTTGGAGAACAATATAGTGTGTAATTTACGTAGACGAACAATTACCTGTTGAATAGAAATTACTAGTACTCAAAATCACTGTACACGAAATAAGTTACTTAAAAAATTATGCAGAGCTCGCGAAAAAGAAAACTATTGGTATCTGTTCGTAAATTTATATATGTCGCATGTGGAACTTTTTTTTGTGGCTGGTAATGCTTCAGAAAAAATCCGATAGATAGCACGCACATCCTGTCCGGAGCGAGGTCTGAGCCGCTTATTTTGCTCAATAGATCGCGTCTTTTTAAAGTTGACTGTTCTTCTATTACTGGCTCGGAACGAAACGAATTTGAAATATCTTTCGTCAAATTATTAGAAAAAATAATTCAACAATATTATGCAATATTTCTGTATGCTTTTGGAATTAATATCAAGCACGTAATGAAAGCGGGGTTGGAGAGGGGCGATTTAGACGTGAAAAAGGTTTTGAAATTGCTTTCAATTCGGATACGGATAGTTTTAATGTGCCTTTAATTTTGAACACCTATCCATTTCTACTTTAGCACAAATTTTAGTTTCTAACACTAAAAACCGCTTTTTTATGACTACGTAAAATAAAATTTATTAATTAACCTAGGAACTCTTTCCTATCGTGTATATGGTCTAATGTGCGTCAGCAGTGCACTCAGAATAGCACATGTAATATTAACTTTTGTTTGTTCGTGCATCAGCTGATACAGGATTTTGTAAATGGCACTTTGTTTGTTTCATATATGTCAAGTTGCCACTCACTGACTGTCAGAATCTGGCCAACTTATATGAAATTAAGTATATCCAATGCCTTACACGCAAACCAAGAAGGCTTGGAGGAATGTATAGATCGGCTAGCAGTGTTGCTTACTGGAGAGGGCTGAGTTATAAAGAGAGAGAACGGAGAGGAGTGTTGGTGTAAGAGCGAGAGATGAGATAACAGACTGTTCCCCTACGCTTCCCAACAAACATCACCGAACAGTTTAAGACTACCACTCCTTAATTTTTTTTCGTGTATAGCGCGCACCATAGAAATTTTTTCCTTTATTTTGGGGAAAAAAGGGCACGCTATAAACAAGTAAATACGGTAGTTATTTTTGTGATAACAGAGTTTTGCCATTGCTGTGTAGAAACGAGAACCGAGTAGTTGTTAACCTAAAACCAGTTCCCAGTAAAACCTCAAGAACCAGTATAAATTTGCACCGAAAAACCGTTCCCGACCCATTCCTAATTTATAGTTTTGTAATTACTTTTATGCTGCTCTGATTTACTAAGGGCTTGTTCATGTTTTTATATTATTGCTTTCGACTTTCCATAAGTGGAAACAAGCATACAACCTTCACACTTCTACAGAAGTTTGAAATTATCATGGAAGTATAAAAATGAAATGTGATTAAAGCAGAGGTAGCTTGGTGACATAACATTTCATTCTTGACCATATTCACAATGTTGTTGAATACGAAAGCAAGCATAACAAATATTTAAAGTTTATTTTGGGGCTGCTAGAAATGTGTTCATAATGAGCATGTGACATTCTGCCCTTCTTTTTTTGGCAACAAAGGGAGGTTATGTGTACCCACCCATGCTATAACAGCACATGAGAATGGTGAGATAAATTATCAGTGTAGTAAACTATTGTTATAACAAAGTTTACTGAGCAGCACCACTTGATGAAGCATTATCACACATTACCTTCACAAATTGACTGCAGAATACAATGCATCAGACAGTGACACTTTGCACATGGGACCACTGTTCCCTTGAAGATTAGTCGAGTTGTGATACACGATATTCACTGATATAATTGAGAGAGATAATTATTTTTGCTGTCTGTCTCCAGACTATACAATCTACGGACTTACTCTTGTCGACACTGTCTTGACAATAAAATAATTTGAAATATTAAACGTGATACCGATTGCTTTTTCATTTAATTGTTAACAATAATAGCTTGAAACACTAATCATACTGATAGGAATATGTACTAATTAAAAAATTCTTCATGGTCATACCTCAGTATTCATCTTGCTTGAGCATGCTCCTTTATTGTTTGCTAACTCCTCTCTTCTAAGTACCCATTGATCAATAGTTTTCTCCATCCCTCATTTCACTGTTCAGATATAGAACAGCCAACCAAGGTGGAGAAGGGAGGAAAGAGCAGACGAGATGCATTACTATCCCTTTATTTTGCATGTGAAGCGTAGAAAAAAAATAGGAAAAGTTGCAGACATTCTTTTGACCTTTCTATTTACACTATATGTTTGGGGGATAATAAATGATTCCACACACTGATTACAGCCCATAGTACTTGTTATGGTGGAGTTCCACATTCTCCTGCAAGAACCCATTAAAAATGGACTTTGTGTCCCCTTAGTTACAATGTGCTCTACATTTACACTTTCCAGGCTTCAAGGGAATAGTGCTTATACCCTTCGGTGGCATCATTTTATTTGAAAGTCATCTGTTAAGGTAAATTAATATTTCACCAAAAATTTTTTACTGCACCACAGACAATTAATTATTCACATTAAAAAAAATGCACTTCTAATACATTCTGTTTGCAGCAAAAATGAGTTAGTTTAGACTATGAGAGCAGCAGTTTTACGGAGTCATTCCCAGGAACTGTGGCACTTCATAAAATCGGGAGGTCCACTGAACTTATATCTGATTTAGTGTTTGAGAAATACACAGTCGCACATTTCGTTACTACATACCTTTGTAAACTGCAAGTTGCGTAAAATTTATAAATGTGGAACAAACATTCCTAGAAAAATTTAAAGAAAAACTTTATTTAGTTTTAGGCAAACCACACCACCTTCCTTTTGTTAACAGGCTGGTTGTGAGAAATAACCATCAGTCCTCACAAAGCTGTACATAGCCAGGTAAATCATAACAAAACATAACTTTCTAAATGCCTAGTTATACAGTAAGGTCTGTGTAACATTATGTCTTGCACACATACAATCAGCACTATTATGTTTGGGCAATATTTGAGCTTCCACTTCCTTCTCTGATAACAACTTTTCAACAAAATGGATACAATAATAAATACAATAATTAAAACCCATGGCCTCGTAGCTACAAAATACATTAGATGAAGTAACATGTTGCAGTTACAAAACAGATTACTGATCAATATTATATTAGAGAACTCTGAATTATTAGCATTACTGTGATGACATTTGAAATGAAATCAATTAGAACAATGATAATGTATGACAATTTAAGAACATTGATTTGCTATATTAGTATATAAACTAACACCAGTAAATTTTTGTATAGACACTTTTGTAAACAAAATAAAGTTAATTTACATTTATCATGCAGCAAAAGTATACTGTGTACTCAATATTGATTATGTATAACCTGTCTGACAAGTCTTTTATGTATAGTGTGTCTCATTTGAGGAGGGGAACAGATTCCAAGCCCCAAAACATTGTGAAGTATTGCTTGAATTATCTGTGATAGAGATTTTTTTTTTGTATTGCCATATTGTGTCTTTTGACATTGGTTTTTCTTTTTAGTATTGCACTTTTCATTTCTCTGTTTTTTTTTGTCACGCTTATTAATTTTTTTTTTCTTTTACATAAACTTTGACAAGGAAAAAAATCTATGTTTGTTGAAGTGTGGCCTTATATTATTGGTGTTCCTTTTATTTTCACACTGTGTCCTCTGATATTGTTTTTTTTTGTTTGATTCATTATTGCAGTGTGTTTTTACGTTCAATGTGGTTGGTGTTCACCAAGTAGGGTGGCCACTTCTTCAAGCAGAAAAAATTTGTTGTCTTTTCCAGGTTCTCATGACTAATTCAAATTTTCGTTAGCAAAGTTAAATAAAAACATTTTCCAAAAAATACTATTAGAAATTACCCTAAACATAAAGGCATACATACAAAACTTCCCTCATCATACCTATTGAAACTACTACTTGGTAGGAGCAGACTGGAAGGACAGGGTCTTTGATGGAAACCATACTGGATCCATATTTGAGATTTTTTTTCTAGTGGGAAGAGGGGAAGTGAGCCGACTAGGTCCGAGGATATGGAATACCTACTTTGTCAAAAATTTTCAAATTTGAACCTTATTAGTGGTTTAGGTTATTTTTTATAATGTTTGCATTAATGTCATCAACTTTTTCATTTATTTAACCATTTTCAGTTTTTTTTTTGTTCTTTAACTTGTCACTTTATGTTATCAAATTTAATAGTTTCTACTTGTTTATAAAGTATTTCCAGGATATTCACTCAATTCCTTGACTTTTCCAGGTTTTCCAGGTCAAGTGGCCATCCTGCAATCATGCCTGTCCAGTTTGCTGCATGTTGCTCATTGCTTCATGTTCCATTGAATGCTAGGTTCTTCTATAGTTCCTAATTATTCATTGTTCATTATCTGGTGTTTGTCTAAATTTTTGTTTCTTTAATGGATAGTCAATTTTGATGAACACAAAAACTAACTGTCATCTCTGAATAGAATTTCTTGTGTAATTCAACTGTTCATTTTGTTAAGTTCCTCAACTGCTCAGTTAGCTCACATGATCCCTGAATGATTGTGATGGTCATGTAAACACTACTGGTTTATACTTGAAAGAATGTCAACTTATAGTATATTCTATTGTCAGAGCCTAAAATTATGTANAAAACTAACTGTCATCTCTGAATAGAATTTCTTGTGTAATTCAACTGTTCATTTTGTTAAGTTCCTCAACTGCTCAATTAGCTCACATGATTGTGATGGTCGTGCCAAGTAAACACTACTGGTTTATACTTGAAAGAATGTCAACTTATAGTATATTCTATTGTCAGAGCCTAAAATTATGTAANGTAAACACTACTGGTTTATACTTGAAAGAATGTCAACTTATAGTATATTCTATTGTCAGAGCCTAAAATTATGTAATTCCGATTTTAAATTAAAAATTTTAACGTATACACACATTTACACCATAAAAACGTTTAAGTATCTACGAAAAAATGTCTTTGAACTGAATAATATGAAGTTTACGACTTCCGCTATTAAAAAAAAATCACTTATTTGAAAGACTTTAAACAGAGAAATTACTCTATAAGATTAGCTTTCTTTTCCTCCCCCATTTTTCAGCTGCCAAAAGTAAACTACTGATATTCCTAACCACACAGATTTTTTGGGAAACAAATACAGTAAACTCCCGATTTACCGGGGGTGGCTTAATTGTGTTTGCGTATGCTGTTAATTACCAGGCTGCAGTTGAGTAATGCGTTACTGATTAATTTTAATATTAAAAGTTTTTGGATACTATATTTACACACGTTTTTAACAGTAAATATATGTAAAACTTGAAAGTATTAGGAATTTGGGGAAATTGTCAGACAGCACATTTTCATTCATAGTAATAAAGTATTTCACAATTAAAACTGGTGTCTGCTCATCAAAAAAGTGAGCTCGTGTAGTTTGTACACGCAGAGGCTATTTATAAATTAACCATGGCACTGAAGGCAATGGATGATAAAATATTGCAATAACATAAATATTATTTGCCACTAAAATGATTTCATTGCAAGAGAAACGTTGTTTAAAAAAATAAATAAATAACATTTATTTTTGCTATGTTGCTGAAGTGGGAGGGGAGTCAGGACAAAAAGAAAACAAAATGGCTAATTGGCCTCACAAAGACTTGACGATTGCACGCAGAATCCAAATTATTAGCAAGCAGAATCGCTTCATACAAAAATATGTTACGTTAAAATATATACAGAGCTTGCGGAAAATCAAAAACTCTGAGAATTCAATTGAATATTTGCATTGTAAATATTAAAAAAGAGTCATTTCATGGGAGCGTGGTTTCTGGAACAAACCGCATGCACTGGCCAACAAATGGCAGTACGGTAGCCTACTTTGCTGCTGTGTCGCAAAATATGAAGCATGCACATGGTGAAGTTAGCAGCACGCGACCATTTGCTACGGCCTATGAAGAAGAGACAAATGAAACTAAACTACGACATGCGGTGTTCCATTTCGTTTAAACACCTACAAATTATTCTAGAACAAAGTTTAATTTGTTACACTAATAACAGCTGTTTTGTAACAATAAAAAAATTATACATACACATTTTGTCTACGATCTCCTTCCTGCCCGCATATTTCTCCGATTTCTGTTGTGCAAATGTAAGCTGTCAAAATAACCAAAGTGAAATTTTCTTGCAATTATTCAGGCATCAGCTGATACAGGATTTTGTGTATGTGATAATGTTAATATCATTTATGTTGTTGCCACACACTGGCTGGCAAAAAATTGAATTCTTATATGACTATTATTTGTTTACATAATTCATGTGTACAGTAACTAGGCCTAAAGTAAATCTTTTTCCCCCCAATTGCTTTAACCATGAATATTGGTTATCTGTGAACCCTTAGCCAGTCATTACCAAGGAAAATTGGGAGTTTACTGTATTACATTGTATTTCAGAGACTGATATTAAGTTTAGTGACATTTCCACACATACATATGGGGAAAAGATTTTTGTTGGAAAAGTTTAGTATACTCAAGGTTAACAATGTTCAGCAGTTAAGCTTTCTTGCAGAACTTAAATCCCGGTTTACAAAAACCGACTTGTCAGACTGGTAACACAAATTTAACGTCTATAGACTTCACACGTAAACAATAATTAGTTTTTGACAGTTTTTACTGCCTACTTGCCAGAGGAAATTCGTTCCACATCAAATGAACAAGGACATTTTTAGAAATTTGCTCCAGAATCAACTAGTTTTTGCCTTTTACCTGATGAATTCTAAGAATCTATTAAGTGGGAAATGTTGATCACCAGTGATGGGGGTATTTTCAGGTATTTCTGTCTTAATTCCTAATTCACAAAGAGATGTGTTCGAAGTAACAGCTGCTGTTGGCATAAAGGTATCCGCTGGAAATAAAGTTTGCGTGCTCACTCCGGTGGAAGGGGTAACTAATCTCGAAGGAGCCTCAACTGGTTTCGTAACAGCCACATCCGAAACTGGACAAGTTTCAGTTTTAATATGCTTGTTTTCATGAATTTCGCACCACTTCAAACTAGTAAAGCCCTTAGAGCAGATTTGACACCTAAAAGGCCACTCTCCAGTGTGTATATACCTATGTGATTTCAAAGTCCCTGCACCATGGAAGATCTTGCCGCACTCGGGACACTTGAACATGAAAAACTCATTGTGCTTCTTTCTGTGTTGTTTGAGATGGCAGAACTGTTTGTAACGCTTTCCACACGTTTCGCATACGTGGGGGCGTTCGTTTGTATGGGAGAACATGTGGTACTGAAGGTGGTACATGATCTTAAAGCCAGCGCCACACAAATCACAGTGGAACGGTCGCTCACCTGTGTGATCCAACATGTGATAGCTGAGCCTTGCTTTGTCCCTAAACTTCTTCCCACATAATGTACACTTTTCCTTGTAATCAACATAATGGTTTTTGATGTGTTTTTCCAAGGTGGTTTTGTCATAAAATGTTCTGCCACAGTGATTGCAAAAAATAGGTGTTTTGTTCACTTTAGATTCATTCACCCCCTGTGAAATTGTCTCCTTTTCCAATTTCAAGTCATCACAAGCAATTTCATGATCTTGATCTCCATGATTAGTGACATGGCTGTCTGTCCTGTTGTTAATCGGCAACTAAAACAGGAAAAAAAAAACCTAATTTAAAAATTATTTTACAATGTGAGAAAATTTTTATCCACCAGTTACAGCTAATACTTACAAGAAAAACTCTGGATAAATAAATGCTTCACAGATTGTAAAAATACATATAAACTTGAGCAACTAATACCATGAAACAATACTCAATACTTCAATTGGCAGAAAGTACACAATAAATTATAACCAAGAAATGTATGGACATCTTGTTTGCACTGTCATTACTGATACATATTTGTTCTCACTTTACTTGTTATTCTTTAATACTCTGCTTTGTCATGTCAAAGCAAACTGCAAAGGAAGTCCCTCAAATTTAAGCATTATCTGAAACATTTGTTTCATGAGAGTCCTCATCAATAGATAAAATGGAACTGCAAAAGAAATTCAGGAAGCATTTTATCATTCCAACTCAGCACATTTTAATGTGGCAATGATCTTTATTAAAACCACAGAATGTAACTACTATCTAAATCAAATACAACTGCAAAATAATTCCCGATAATGCCAGAAATGTCTGCAACATTTATGCATGTACAGTGGATTCTCTATATGCAGGGACAAATATTCCATGTAAGCAATGTGAGCAGCGCCTACACTTATGAAACATCATAACTTCGCTCCATCTTCTGCATGCTGAATTATTATGTCGCCTCATAAATACACGGCAATGTTGCACGGAAGTCGATTAGACTACAATTTCTCCCCTCTCCCCCTTACACTGCCCTTCCTGGAAGCCACTTTGCAATTCTTGGCATCCCTGGACATTCTTTGTAAACGTCTCGTGAATACATGCTATCTTCAGCCGCTCTTGCAGTCCTACAGTCACCCCTCCTTGTTCCCGGCACCCATTCACCCACAAACAATTTGTTCCAGCAGAGTGGACACCCCTCTGTAAGCAATCGGCCTCCTGAATACATGAAGACTAATCATGCTATTGACCAGGCTGTCACTTCCCACCCCCCTTCTTCTCAGCGAACCTGTTCTTCGAAATCCCTCGTCAAGCCGGCACTGTGTGGCCGAGGGGCGATTCAGCCTGGCGGGTCCGTGTCCCTCAGAACACACTGTAAGCAACAGGTCCCACTGCTTGCAGCCTTGGCCACCTAAAACCACCCTTTCAGCGGTCGCTCGCCTTCGAGTAGGAGAGAAATAGAAAACATACTCCGTTGCACCCTTATTCCATAACGGTTAGCATTTTAGTTTACGGAGTGCAGACCGTGCATACGTACCAAATTCAGTCACACTTTCTCAAAGATTTTTTTTAGTAAATTCCAGATGGAAAGAAAATCTGACTTTTAGTGTAAATTATACAGATTTAGTTTCTTTCCTTTAAAGAAATACACTTTTGCTTTATATTCGTGTAGCTGCAATTTGTAATGGCATGTGTGGCTAGTTTTGTGGAAATGGTCAACGAAGATGATTGTGGCTGTATAATCAAAGATTTGCTCAGTCATCAAAGACCAAAAGTGTGCAGCATTTTCATTGCGAAAGTTACCAAACACATGACTATATGGTTGCAAAAAAATTTCAAGGTTGTTCTGTTGGCAGTGTATTCTTTTTTCTTCTGAAATTAATATTTGGACAAAACTGGGTTTCAAAGATTTAAATAATTTTCACAACCTGCGAAAACGACATGAGATTACTCAAAGTTGCATAACGTCTTCAGTCGCACTGAAAACTTTTGTAAAGATTAGAATAGAGTTTAAGCTTAGTGAGCAGCACAGACTAGGTGTACAAAAACACAATGAAATTGTCAAAAACAACCGGTATCTCTAGTTAGCATCTTGATAGACGTAGCTTGCTTCCTGGAAGAACAAGAACTTCCATTCAGAGGTCACGATGAAAGCAACCATTCCACTAATCATGGAAATTATGTAGAATTATTAATTTTGTTAAGAAAGATTGATGAGAAGTTGGATACCCATTTCGAGAATTCTACAGTTTTTACAGGTATTTCAAGTGACATCCAAAACCATATTATTCTGAGCACTGCATGTCATTTAACAAGTGAAATAAAAAAAATGTCGCAGTTCCTTTTGTTGCCCTAATAATGGATGAAACTATGGATGTTTCAAACAAATCTCAGGTTTCAACAGTGTTAAATTACTGCACATCAGAAGGCATGGTAGAAGAAATATTTTTAGGATTCTCTGATTTTAGCAGTGACTGGTTTGCCAATGCATTTGCCTTACATTTATTTAACTGCGTGAGGGAATATGACTGTGGAAATAAACTTGTACCCCAGACGTACAACGGCGCTGCTTTAATGTCTGTTGAACATAATGATTTACAACCCAGCATTAGGGCTAAATACAAGCAAGCTTTGTTCGTTCATTGTTATGCCCACAAACTGAATTTGGTACTGAAACAGTTGGTAGATAGTATCAAAGAATGCCAAATTTTTTTCATGACACTGTCTGGATTTGCTGCATTTTTTCTAAGGCCCCTAAGAGAACTTACACACTTGAACATGAGGTGAAAAAACCTATTATTCCCTTCTGTAGCATTCACCCGATGGAACTACAATAACAGGCTGATTATAACTGTATTTGAAAACAAGCAGGATATTTTTGGTCTGTTAGAATGCATAATTGAGAACGAAGAGAAATGGGATGTAGATACTTATTTAAAAGTGCCAGCGGCTTCCATGCTACATTTCAAGATGTCAGTTTCAACTTCCTTTTCCATTTCCCTTTACGTTGTAGTGTTGCATGTGACGAGAAATTGAAAGAAAACAATATGAGATTTTGAGCTCGTGCAATTAATAGAAAATATTGTGCCTGAATCAAGTTTGTGTAGAGTTGATGATACTTTGGAAGTTCCCCATTCACATTCACTAATCTTATGGATAATACTTGGTGGGGTTGTTTGGACAGATCTGTTTAGTGTATTTGGATAATTTGATTGTGTTCTTGAAAAGTAAGGAATAGAGTTCTCAAAATTTACATAGTGTGTTTGCTAGGCTGAGATAAGCCAACTTGAGATTAAAAATTTATCTTGGAATTGGTGGCAATCATTCCAATCATCCAAATCAACTGTAAACAAAGAATAAGAAAAGAGGTTATGTTTCAGTGAAAATATTTGTCATATTTTTTGTTTTCCTTTCTTTCATCTCCTTTTTAAAGAAATATCATAATGAAGAAAAATAATTCCAGTGAATAACTAAAATGTAATAAATGTAAATAATCAGGTCTTATGTTCACCAAAAACCAGACATGCAGAACTTTATTACATACATTAATAAAAATTGTTCTTTTGTGAATAATTAAGAAATAACTACAACTCATTTCAAGATTACTGCATCGTAATAAGCACATTTTCTATACATAATTTTTAATTGATTATTACTGTAAGATTTAAAAAAAAAAGGATGGCAATATTTCTTTCCAGTACTGTTTGAATGCTCACACTTCAAATTCCACCCTTACAGGGGTGGCAGAGCGTGTTCGTCATTAGGGGGTCAAGAGTCAAGACAATATAAAAAAAGTACTTTGAATTAAAATTAACACTAACGATTATCACATTATCGCAGAAATTTTCCTATTAACTTTTGAAGGTTACTCAAAACTTACATAATAAATATATAAATACTCAATTTTTTTTTTATTTAAGCTTTATTACTGATATTGTTTATAAACAAATATTGGATCATAGAAGTTCTAGAAATAATTCCCATTCTACTAAGCATATTTGAAAATAATACTCAAATTTGTCTTTTGGTATGATACTAAACAACAAAAGTTGTAATTTTATCGCGCGTTTATTATTTCTTCTCAGAAACTGACACTTACAGCAGATTTTTGGAGGTCGTATGACCACCCCTGACCCACTGGTTCCACCGTCTATGCACCCTTACACTTTGTAAATAAGTTGTTGTTACTCAAAAACATTAAAGAATAACAGACCAAATTACAATCCAAAATACTTTAATTTTTAGTACTTACCCTCCCTTTCCCAGAGGTATGAGTGTGTAAAAGTTGTACAATTCCAATTTATAGACAATGTATTTGTGTATACAGTTTTCGTGCAACCCAATAATTTGTTCAGCTATCTAAACTACTTTCTACATGTTAAATTCTGATAAATACAATAAAAGGAACCAAGTTTAATGGATGAAAAAGAAAGAAAAAAAGAAAGAAAGAAAGAAAAGGAAGGGAAAAAAAAAGCTCCAAATCCGAATGCACTCAAAGAGTTTGACAGTTTCAAATACCAGAGCATTGGTTTGCTCAACTAACACCATAAAATATTTAAAAAAAAAGAGAAAATTGCCAAGGTATGGAGTTGAAGTTTTGCGGGAAATGTCACTTTGGCAGCACCGTACATACTAGACTAATTATAAAAACGAATGTCCTAATTTTACTAATTTTTGTAAGGGGAATTGCAGACCACACAATATATTTTTTACAGTAATTTAAGCAGTGAAAAGATTAAAATTTATCATGTTATAATGTTAAGTACTTATTTAAATTACACTGTTTAGCTAAAAAGTTTACAAAAAATATGCGAACCAGTGCAAGATTGGAACATATAAAAGCGCAAACGGAATAATAAGACTTCTCAGCAACTTGGCATAGAACGGAAAATTATGCATGGTATTGAGTTAACTTGATTTACTTGTAGAGAACATGTTGAGAGTTCCCCATATTCCCTAACGCCTTTGTATCAAAGAAGCAGTGCGTGAATTCGGCATAGGAATGTGTGGTGTGTGTTCCANATTCCCTAACGCCTTTGTATCAAAGAAGCAGTGCGTGAATTCGGCATAGGAATGTGTGGTGTGTGTTCCACCTACTGCTACTGTGGTAACAAGGACAGAGAAACCCATCATTCATTACTTACCGGCAGGTCATTGACTGTTTGCCACTGGTTCACATGGTTACTGTTTACTGTCCCCAGTTTGGCAATAACTGCTTCTATACCATGATGGCTGATACCATTACCCCCTTCCTGTAACAATGGACGCAAAATAGCCTCAATAAACGCAACTCAAATAATTGTCAGAATATGATATTACAAATTGCTACTTAAAAAGGTTTGTGAAGTGTGATGATGCACACCACAGGTTGATTTGACAATACAGCAAGGTTCTAAGCAACCCTCCCAAATATAGTAAGCTATGAAACATATATGTAGTATCATCACCTGTTTGTAAATCACAAGTCGCAATGTGCTCTAACTACCACTGATTTTGTATCTTCACCTCGAGAGCAATCACACTCATCAAAGGCCATTGTAGCGAAAAACAACAGAGTGCCTGTAACACTTTTTATAAACTATTTGTTCTACTGATGACTCTAACAATGTGAATCTCATGCTATTTTCATGGTAAAATTAGTGTTAATTATGTTGCACTATTTTAATTAATCCTTTCCGGACTTAATGATGTTTTATGGCATCTCTCTGAAAGTCTGTTTCTTTGAAAAATGCTTGCAGTTGCCTAGCTGCATGCATAAATTATACTGAAAATTTATTTGCACATGTTTTTGGCAACCAGTTTTCTAGGCAGCACAGCCTTTAAGCTTTTCTTTAGGGCTCTTTTACATTTATTATGTTCTGCGGAATGATTTTACGTGTACCCCACAATAGATGGCACCACAAAAATGATGACAATTAAGAATTTAAACATTTGTGTTAGTACATTNGTAAATTCCAGATGGAAAGAAAATCTGACTTTTAGTGTAAATTATACAGATTTAGTTTCTTTCCTTTAAAGAAATATACTTTTGCTTTATATTCGTGTAGCTGCAATTTGTAATGGCATGTGTGGCTAGTTTTGTGGAAATGGTCAACGAAGATGATTGTGGTTGTATAATCAAAGATTTGCTCAGTCATCAAAGACCAAAAGTGTGCAGCATTTTCATTGCGAAAGTTACCAAACACATGACTATATGGTTGCAAAAAAATTTCAAGGTTGTTCTGTTGGCAGTGTATTCTTTTTTCTTCTGAAATTAATATTTGGACAAAACTGGGTTTCAAAGATTTAAATAATTTTCACAACCTGCGAAAACGACATGAGATTACTCAAAGTTGCATAACGTCTTCAGTCGCACTGAAAACTTTTGTAAAGACTAGAATAGAGTTTAAGCTTAGTGAGCAGCACAGACTAGGTGTACAAAAACACAATGAAATTGTCAAAAACAACCGGTATCTAGTTAGCATCTTGATAGACGTAGCTTGCTTCCTGGCAGAACAAGAACTTCCATTCAGAGGTCACGATGAAAGCAACCATTCCACTAATCATGGAAATTATGTAGAATTATTAATTTTGTTAAGAAAGATTGATGAGAAGTTGGATACCCATTTCGAGAATTCTACAGTTTTTACAGGTATTTCAAGTGACATCCAAAACCATATTATTCTGAGCACTGCATGTCATTTAACAAGTGAAATAAAAAAAGAAAATTGTCACAGTTCCTTTTGTTGCCCTAATAATGGATGAAACTATGGATGTTTCAAACAAATCTCAGGTTTCGACAGTGTTACATTACTGCACATCAGAAGGCATGGTAGAAGAAATATTTTTAGGATTCTCTGATTTTAGCAGTGACTGGTTTGCCAATGCATTTGCCTTACATTTATTTAACTGCGTGAGGGAATATGACTGTGGAAATAAACTTGTACCCCAGACGTACAACGGCGCTGCTTTAATGTCTGTTGAACATAATGATTTACAACCCAGCATTAGGGCTAAATACAAGCAAGCTTTGTTCGTTCATTGTTATGCCCACAAACTGAATTTGGTACTGAAACAGTTGGTAGATAGTATCAAAGAATGCCAAATTTTTTTCATGACACTGTCTGGATTTGCTGCATTTTTTCTAAGGCCCCTAAGAGAACTTACACACTTGAACATGAGGTGAAAAAACCTATTATTCCCTTCTGTAGCATTCACCCGATGGAACTACAATAACAGGCTGATTATAACGGTATTTGAAAACAAGCAGGATATTTTTGGTCTGTTAGAATGCATAATTGAGAACGAAGAGAAATGGGATGTAGATACTTATTTAAGTGCCAGCGGCTTCCATGCTACATTTCAAGATGTCAGTTTCAACTTCCTTTTCCATTTCCCTTTACGTTGTAGTGTTGCATGTGACGAGAAATTGAAAGAAAACAATATGAGATTTTGAGCTCGTGCAATTAATAGAAAATATTGTGGCTGAATCAAGTTTGTGTAGAGTTGATGATACTTTGGAAGTTCCCCATTCACATTCACTAATCTTATGGATAATATTTGGTGGGGTTGTTTGGACAGATCTGTTTAGTATATTTGGATAATTTGATTGTGTTCTTGAAAAGTAAGGAATAGAGTTCTCAAAATTTACATAGTGTGTTTGCTAGGCTGAGATAAGCCAACTTGAGATTAAAACAGGAGAAACATAATTTCAAATGAAATACTTAGGATACATAATTTCAGAAACCGGTAAACAGCAGAACAAGGAGAAAATTGTGGTACTTAAGTTGCACCCACTTCCTACTACTCTTAAGGTTAGGCAGATCATCAGTTTAGTTGTCTACTACCGCAGATTTATTAAGAATTTTTCTAAAATCATGGAGCCCCTAACCAAAATTACCAACAAAGATTTACAGTTCATTTCGGATGATAATAGGTGGCAAGCCATTGAAATTCTATGGAAGGCATTGCGTGAGAAACATAAGTTGTGTTACCCAGATTTTCAGTTACCTTCTGTTGCAATGTGTGACTCTTCCTGTACTGTCTTAGGCCGAGTTTTATCAAATAAATAAATGGCCAGGAGAATACCATTTATAATGTTTCTAGACAGTTGAATACGGCAGTGTGACACAAGGCCGTATAGCCGTACCAAAGGGTGATCGTCCAACTCACCTCGCATGATACACAGTCTGAGCTGACATCTGGCGTGTTCTTTCCAAGTCACTACTCAACAGACATTGGAAACCTAATACTAATTGCTCTGTGGTTAAAAAACTTTCATTGTAATAAATATGGCGGTCGGTTACGATGGGCTTGTCATTTGATTTTTGATAAACTCAAGGCATGGACTACAAGAAATTGTAAGTGGTCTTTAATTTCATGTCGTCCTCCAGAGGAATTTTTAGCATCTTATAATATTGGTTCCATCTTTTTTTTCCCTATAAACCCTGAGTAAGCAGCACACAACAACAGTTTCTGTAATCTAACCTTTCATCAAGACATTTAATAATTTTGATGTCACTGGAATTTTCAAGTATTACATAATGCGCAATACTGGTAACATTTGCAGGGTCTGTGCACAGTAAGAAATGTATTGTGCCATCACCACAGTAGAAAGAATATATTCAACTATACAATGTGATAGTTTGAGCATAGTATATGCAATAAAGAAATAGCATTATTTGTATGGTAGGCGGTTCACAGTGGTTGTTACAGTTGAAAGAACAGAGTTCGTGGCTCACCCCCGTGATCTTTACTTTCGTCATAATACAATTTTGAAATAATCTACATGCCTGTGGAAAAATGAACACAAACTCATACGTGTTTTTGCGTATACAAGTCCAATAGACTGCTCCCTCTTACACCCCTGTGTGGGACAGGGAAATAATTAAGGCGAAACAGGAGAATAGAGTATGCCTGAACAAAATTATCGCAGATGTTAAAACTGAAGACGAGTCAAAATAGTTCTTAAATGCTGAAGAGATTTGTATAAAAGGCATAGCAAGGATGAAAGCGAAGACATGCTAGTTGTCCCAAGTAGCATGCAGCAAAAAGTAATTTTTACTTACCACTATCTTCCCTGCCACCAAGGCATATGACGTGCCTGCGACCCATGTCTATGTTTTATTGGGAGGGAATGTGCAACAATGTGAAAATTCACTGTGCAAGTTGCATGTCATGTACTATATGTAAGCACGCACCTAATTATAAGCCGGTGCTATTAAAAAAGTTTCCCGAGGTCATTTATCCACTTCAATGAGCATGGACATTGTTGGACCTCTGTCGACAACAATGAAAGGGAATAAGTATATTCTCAGATTCCAGGATGCTTTTTCAAAATATTCTGAATCTATCTGTTTACCTGATATACAAACAGTTTCCAGGCACGGTGCGCTGAAACAGCTGTTCACAAACTGGGGAACAAATTTTATGTTGAAACTCATGAAAGAGAAATGTTCTCTTATTGCAAATAAACGGGCTTCTTACTACCCTGTACCCTCCAGCAAGTAACGGGCAGGTCGAGCAAAACCATCACATGTTTATAACTATGGCATTCCACTTTGTCAACACAGACCAACAACATTGGAATGATTGGATTCCATATGTCCTTGCATGCAGAGTCAACCCTCATAGTGCTACAGTTGTGATGTGCTTTCACTATTCGACAAAGTCATTTGCCCTCAGTGAATTAATTATTCAATAGGCGATAACTGTAAGTCCGAGTCTGTGCTAAGGTTGCAACAAGTTTTCACTGTTGTTCAAAACAATCTAAAATGTTCTGGTGATATACATAAGCTCCATACGAGATCAGTATTTCTTAAGAACGAACTAGTCCCATGCGGACTAAAGCATACATTTATTGTAAAATGGCTTGGGCCATATAGGATAGTTGATCAAACTTTCCCCATAGATTTCGTAACTAAAGAAATTTACGAATGAAATGAGCATCACGTACATGCAAATTGCTTAAAATTGTTCAAGGGGTTGGATACTGTGAATTCTTGGTATAGCAATAAGCAGGAGTTAGAAAATGACAGAGAAAGAATCCCACAGGAGAACAAAGAAATACAAACTACAGCATTAATTATGAACTTCCCCTTACATTATAACAACCTGATCGTAGCAGACGCCTGAGATGAAGCATGGCCTAAAAGTCCGGTCGCACAGAGGTTAAAACACTAACTGTATATTATGTTAAGAAGTAGAGATCCGGTCATGGACCAATGCTGGATTCTTCCTTAAGTGAGTTTTAGGTAGTCTGGGAAAATTATTTTTGCAGGTAGGTATTAGCAATGATGGAACATGTAAGCATGACATTAGCAGCAGTCCTTTTAGTTGGAATTTGCGGTGAGGTGATACACATTCCAGGAGAAGGGAGTCTGAGCAACCGTATGGTATTTGTCAAACAAGGTAATGTATCCTTAAATGGCGACAAGTGGTGCTAAGTATTAAATAGACACACTGAATTCTTAGTTTAAGTGCAGTAGATACTTTTTACATAATTCAGATAGAAAGGCACATAACTGTACAAAGTTCATGCGTGATGTCCTAGCAGAGGAAATTAATGTTATACTTATGCAGGCAAATAAGCTTAGAAGAAAAGTAGAATGTATGAGCAGCACGTTAGAACAGAAACATTGTGTTGGGTGCAGCCTTGTGGATTTAGACGGAATAATTTAAAACATTTTATTTGGTGAGGCTACAGTTGCAGATTTCGCAATTATTAATGCAAAGATCAACAAATTAAGCCACAGTGAAAAGTTTATTACTCACTTAATGAAAGAACGATTGACGTTCATTAACAAAACCCACGTACTTGCTGAGAAATGCCTCCATCAGTATTAGTTGTAACTATCTTTGGCTATTTGGTTCGAACTTCAGAATAAACATATCTGCAATCGTAGAAGTGGTAGATATTCACTTTGTTTTTTAAGTAGTCTGAGATATGGGATGACGTCCTGTCCTTGTCCATACAGGACAGTTCTTTTAGCCTCAGGATATGGGAAATTCCACACAATACAGGACAGTTGGCAACCCTAACTTTATTTAACTTATCATTAAAAGACCCAGTTAAGTGCACACAATTAGAGATATATTTTTTGCAGTTTTAAAGCAAAACCAGACAGCACTGTGTAATGACGCAATAGTCTTAATTTTTCGGGACTCGGGTGTAAAATTCTTTTGTGTGTATGAAGCTTTGGAAAGGTTCTTAATAATTTTTATCGTGTTTCAAATTAAAAGCAGTGGTGGCTTATTTTACAGTGTTAGTTTATCCGGCAGACGTGTGCTTTTGTAGGTTATGGGGCGGACGTCTGCTGTTTACGTTTTATCAGGAGGACGGTTACAGTTTCGTTTCGAACTTTGGTTTTTTGGGGAAGCGTCAGCATTAATTAGATTAGTTAGTTTCTGTGGATCAGGCAACGTCGACAAGTTTTAGTTCCTTCGGCACAGTTTTAATGCGTCAACAATTTTTATACGAAACGAGAGGTTAGTTTATCTGGATGTTGAATGTGTCGAAAGTTTTAGTTCCTCCAGCGCATTTTCAGGCAACGTCAACAAGTTTTTGTTGTATGAGAGGTTCATTTATGTTGACGGCGCAGGATTAGTTCGTGCGGAGCAGTCAGTTACGATAACGTTGTGGAGAGCGTGCGTGGCCAGGCCGTTATCTCAGAAGAGGGGGGTGATAGGCAGCACAAAAAGGGCGTCTGTCTGTCGCCCTTAGAGCAGTCTTTTTGAAGTCAGTCGTTGGAAGAAGGTACTTTGGGGCAGTCGCCCGTGAGGGCACGTCAGAACAGTGGTCGTAGTACAATGATAGTCTAGGTCGCGTCGTGTGTGCGAATAACCCCCACATTGGCCACTAGACATCATTATTTTATTTCTCTGCCGGTGTGGGAGGTAGCCGCATATATTTATTTTTATGCAAGTTTTGAGACAATAAACGGTAAACCACTGTGGCGCTGGTCTGTACTTGTATATTCATCTCTGAACGGTTCGTACTCTGCATACTAAATCTCCATCTGTGAACTGTGAGGCTGCAGTTATATTAAATATGCCTTAACGAGCCGCGGCCCGCACTTTTACAACTGCTATAACAAACTACAAAAGTAAGCCAATACGTATTAAATGTCACTCTCACACTATTACATACAGTACTTATACGGTATGAAAAGTTTACACTACAATGACTGTTCAATGTTAAACCTTAACCTCTGCATGAACTTCAAATCAAAAAAATTCTATATGAGATTTTGTGTACTTATTTAAGCATTGAAAAATTAATCTTCAAATAATTTATCTTGGAATTGGTGGCAATCATTCCAATCATCCAAATCAACTGTAAACAAAGAATGAGAAAAGAGGTTACGATTCAGTGAAAATATTTGTCATATTTTTTGTTTTCCTTTCTTTCATCTCCTTTTTAAAGAAATATCATTCTGAAGAAAATAATTCCAGTGAATAACTAAAATGTAACAAATGTAAATAATCAGGTCTTATGTTCACCAAAAACCAGACATGCAGAACTTTATTACATACATTAATAAAAAATGTTCTTTTGTGAATAATTAAGAAATAACTACAACTCGTTTCAAGATTACTGCATCGTAATAAGCACATTTTTTATACATAATTTTTAATTGATCATTACTGTAAGATTTTAAAAAAAGGATGTCAATATTTCTTTTAAGTACTGTTTGAATCCTCACACTTCAAATTCCACCCTTACAGGGGCGGCGGAACGTGTTCGTCATTAGGGGGTCAAGAGTCAAGACAATATAAAAAAAAGTACTTTGAATTAAAATTAACACTAACAATTATCACATTATCGCAGAAACTTTCCTATTAACTTTTGAAGGTTACTCAAAACTTTTATAATATGTATAAATTCTCAAAAAATTTTTTTATTTAAACTTTATTACTGATATTGTTTATAAACAAATATCGGATCACAGAAGTTATAGAAATAATGCCCATTCTACTAAGCATATTTGAAAATAATACTCAAATTTGTCTTTTGGTACGATACTAAACAACAAAAGTTGTAATTTTATTGCGCGTTTATTATTTCTTCTCAGAAACTGACACTTACAGCAGATTTTTGGAGGTCGTATGACCACCCCTGACCCACTGGTTCCACCGCCTATGCACCCTTACACTTTGTAAATAAGTTGTTGTTACTCAAAAACATTAAAGAATAACAGACCAAATTACAATCCAAAATAATTTAATTTTTAGTACTTACCCTCCCTTTCCCAGAGGTATGAGTGTGTAAAAGTTGTACAATTCCAATTTATAGACAATGTATTTGTGTATACAGTTTTCGTGCAACCCAATAATTTGTTCAGCTATCTAAACTACTTTCTACATGTTAAATTCTGATAAATACAATAAAAGGAACCAAGTTTAATGGATGAAAGAAAGAAAGAAAGAAAGAAAGAAGAAAAAAAAAGCTCTGAATCTGAATGCACTCAAAGAGTTTGACAGTTTCAAATACCAGAGCATTGGTTTGCTCAACTAACACCATGAAATATAAAAAAAATATGAGAAAATAATTGCCAAGGTATGGAGTTGAAGTTTTGCGGGAAATGTTACTTTGGCAGCACCGTACACACTAGACTGATTATAAAAATGAATGTCCTAATTTTACTAATTTTTGTAAGGGGAATTGCAGACCACAAAATATATTTTTTACAGTAATTTAAGCAGTGAAATGATTAAAATTTATCATGTTATAATATTAAGTACTTATTTAAAAGTTTACAAAAAATATGCGAACCAGTACAAGATTGGAACATATAAAAGCGCAAACGGAATAATAAGACTTCTCAGCAACTTGGCATAGAACGGAAAATTATGCATGGTATTGAGTTAGCTTGATTTACTTGTAGAGAACACGTTGAGAGTTTCCCATATTCCCTAACGCCTTTGTATCAAAGAAGCAGTGCGTGAATTCGGCATAGGAATGTGTGGTGTGTGTTCCACCTACTACTACTGTGGTAACAAGGACAGAGAAACCCATCTTTCATTACTTACCGGCAGGTCATTGACTGTTTGCCACTGGTTCACATGGTTACTGTTTACTGTCCCCAGTTTGGCAATAACTGCTTCTATACCATGATGGCTGATACCATTACCCCCTTCCTGCAACAATGGACGCAAAATAGCCTCAATAAACGCAACTCAAATAATTGTCAGAATATGATATTACAAATTGCTACTTAAAAAGGTTTGTGAAGTGTGATGATGCACACCACAGGTTGATTTGACAATACAGCAAGGTTCTAAGCAACCCTCCCAAATATAGTAAGCTATGAAACATATATGTAGTATCATCACCTGTTTGTAAATCACAAGTCGCAATGTGCTCTAACTACCACTGATTTTGTATCTTCACCTCGAGAGCAATCACACTCATCAAAGGCCATTGTAGCGAAAAACAACAGAGTGCCTGTAACACTTTTTATAAACTATTTGTTCTACTGATGACTCTAACAATGTGAATCTCATGCTATTTTCATGGTAAAATTAGTGTTAATTATGTTGCACTATTTTAATTAATCCTTTCCGGACTTAATGATGTTTTATGGCATCTCTCTGAAAGTCTGTTTCTTTGAAAAATGCTTGCAGTTGCCTAGCTGCATGCATAAATTATACTGAAAATTTATTTGCACATGTTTTTGGCAACCAGTTTTCTAGGCAGCACAGCCTTTAAGCTTTTCTTTAGGGCTCTTTTACATTTATTATGTTCTGCGGAATGATGTTACGTGTACCCCACAATAGATGGCACCACAAAAATGATGACAATTAAGAATTTAAACATTTGTGTTAGTACATTTATAATGGTTTAAATATATGGAAAAAAAAATTTGTGTCCATAAAATTTTGGTTTCCATTATTTAATGGTGCGGCCTGGAAAGGGTTGAATATTAACTGTCTTTTGTGCTTCGGTGGCGTTGTGGTGAAACCAGTCAAGAGCATATGCCTTCCACCATGGCAAACTGGGTATGATTGCCAGCAGGATGAAACCTGGATTTCCACACATGGGAAATGTGGCAGACATTGCAGTTCACAGATGGGGTTTCCCCAACAATTGCATTCTGCCACTGTTGCGTTTTCACCTTGTTTCACCTCCATCAGTGTTAAAAACATCAGTTGTTAAGCACATCGCAAATGACTTTCACAATAGCTGCCTCGAGCACTACAACAAATCCAGTCATATGTAGATTATGTGCACCAAAGGGCAGGTAACATCAAATTGTGAGGAATTTCAAATCTCTCTCAATAATATTGAACAGAATATGGTGGTGGAGAAAACAATGCAAAAAATTACTGTAACTTCTGCAATGTATCCCCTACGAAAAAGGCAACCTCTAATGGTTGAAGTCACTACAACGTAACCTTTACCATTGCAGAAGTTGCAGGTTCTAGTCTTGGGTAAGCCATGAACGTGTGTGCCAGTTTTAGAGGTTTAGTCCAGCTTGGTTTAGGGTACATGCAATTCCCCACTAAAACTACTGGTGTGAAAGTACTATACATCCAATTAAACGCAAATCATTGTAACATGTTTGCAACTTGAAACTACTGTGGCATTCACCAAAATGTTTGTGAATAGTACATGACTGACAATTTCATTAGGAAAGGCACTTCTCAGATGGGGACTGCAAAATTACATAAACAACATGGCATTTGATGTCTACAAAGGCACAAAAAGAGAACACATGAAAACAAGCTATGAATACTAAAAAAACCAAATTTTCTTCTTACACAATACTCACACATTTTCAGGAATGAATGTGTAAATATCAACATGGAAGTACATTCATAGTCCTCTTGTACGGGTCATGTATGAAACATCCTCCCGCATTGTGTAAGACATCTATGAAATGGCAATGTTTTATTTTGTGTTGTGCGAGGCCTTGAATTGTAGGAGTAAAGAAGAATAAGAAGTAATTTATTATATTAACTAAAAATTTATGTTTTTATTTTTATTGTGCTACTAATATTATATTTTTTATATTATAAGTTGTCAGGGGTGTATCTGAGTTTGTGAGGAATGGCAGTCTTATTAAAAATTAAAGCTAAATTAATTTTTTAAATTTATTTACAATGTTATAAAAATACACAGATATATTTTTTACAATATTAAATTGCTTATATATACTAATTCACTTACTATCCTATCAGTGAGGGCAATACTTAATGTCAATTTCAATTCTAATTAAAAGTCCTTATGACTGTCTTTATACTAGCTACAGTCACTTGATCCTCATTTATTTACACATGTAAACCTAAAATATCCACTGCCATATATAATCACCATTCCAAATGCCTATCACACACATCCAATCCCACTATCCCACAGTCCAGCCGGTCAGTCTCTCTCTCTTAACTGTAAATGCTTACAAGCTACACTAGCTAGTCACTGTCGTCACTCTTTGCTCTGAGGGTACCACACACCTGGTGCTAATGGCAGTCCATGACTCCAGACTCTACACGAGTCACGTCGCAGCTTATATAGTTCAGTTGGTCTGGCCGAGACAGTTCTTTGCACAAGTCGCGCTGCAGGTGGGGTGAAGACCAGAAAATTCAATCCTCCAAAGATGGGAGTGACACAAGTACTGACAGGCTTTCACATGCACACATTGTGTGTTACGCGGTAGCCCATTTATAAATGTGCACACTTTGCCGGTTACCGGTGATGTCCTTAAAACACTGCGCTTCAATGCCAAAAGGGAGGGCGCAGAGCGCTGCATATAACACTACCCTTCAATATTCTAATTGCTATGAGTCAATCTTGAGATATAAGGATCTTTGTGCCACAAAGAAATATAGATAGACCTTCCTTCAGGAGGATACCCCCCTTGTGGACTACTCATGGAACTTCTTAACTCAGCATTATTTGATACTGTAAGACTATGGTGTAAATTCAATATATTATGCTTTCAAGTAATTTGAAGTATTTTGGTGATTAAGTAGATATACATGTGTATAGCTATTCTTTGCGACTTACAGTCTGTCTCAATTCTTAGTTACAGCTTTGTCAGACTGAACATTGGTGTGTGTAAAATACAAATAAATGTGCTGTAAAGCCATTTTTAATTGAGACTAATAAATTATCTAGGTTTTGTCGGGCGTATGTGTGATGCAAAGCAGAATTCCTAAGACGTATTTTACTTTATCCTTGCTCGCTGTGACTATCTGTTGTGTGGTGATGCCAAACGAAGCGGCTTCCAATAAGAAAAAACTTAGTGTGGGAAAAATGCTTTGGCCTTGTAAATGCAAAGAAATAAGAAATAATGTCAGAATATTAATATCCAAACCAGGTAAGTAATTAAGAAGAATGTTGAAACCCATTAAAAATAGTGCTTAATGAAATCCTAATTACGTGTAAACACATTACACTAAAAAAACAAGTAGACAAGGACAAGACATAAATTTTCATACTCAAATCAGAAAATACCTTGAAAATAAAGAAATCAAACTACTTACTAAGACTACATAAAGCATAAGTTGACGCGTGCCGCATATTGTTAGTATTCAGAAGCGCCGCTGTCACACCCCCCGCCAGTAGATACGTGCCGTGAGGCCAGGCAGGCCCAGAGGGCGAGAAAAATGCTGAGTTAAGCTGGCAAATCGCCAACGCACCGAGTAAGCGTGCCGAGGTGAGATACAAAAGAACAGGGCTGACAGTGTTTGGCAGTATTGCAGCAGGCCCCCACCCCTCACCGAGCAACACACGGGAGAACACGGACACGTGCCGAGGTAATGCAGAAGTAAGCTAGAGTTTCGCCGACCCACCTCTGGTTAGACGAGTAAGAAGGGCTGACAGTGTTTAGCAGTATGGCCGCAACCCCCCCCTCCTTTTCTCCCACCAACGAGTGAGACACATGTGAGGATCTGGGGGGGAGGGGGGTTGTCAAGGAGAGGTTAAAAGCCAACTTGTGGGGAAAAGAGGGAGTCAGTCGGATCGTGCGATCGCCGGAGGCAGTCGTATCGGGTGGTCGTCTAGGAGAACCCAGGAACAGTTCGTCGTGGAGAGCCATCATCGAGGCCGAAGGAGGATGCCAGCTGAGTCCACCACGCCAACTAGAACGAGCCGAGGGCACGAGAAGGACCTCAACTTACCGCCGGAACAACCAGAACTGCAAATACAGCTACCAACGTCATCATTCAAGGGACCTTCCCCGATGCCTAGCATTCCCCCATTACGTTAGAAGCAGTTAGCACAAGTGCATTAATTCGCTCTTAAGGCCCCCAACTCGCAGTGTACCGTCTCGGAAGTGTCTATAGTCGGTTCACGACTGGAAGAGACTTTCTTGAAGCCCTGCTAAAGATTTACTTTCAAGCCCATTTCGTATCCTTCCGCCAAAGGTAAACAAACATTGCCATGTGACTGCCATGTGGCAGTCATATGGCAATATTTACATGCAATGTTTACATTCCACTGTGTGTGCAGATGTGTTCGTACATGCACGTACCCAATATAAAAGTAATGTATAAATTATTAATGGATATTCCACAAGAGTAAAGTTTTTAATCTTGAGGATTTCACACAAAAGAATATGCGATGCCAGCGAAAAACATTTCATTCTATAAACCCAAAATGCGAGTATTTTGATGAATCGATAGTTGTTGTCTATTTATAATCAATTGTTAGTGACTCTCAATAAATTCCTGTACATCGAAGGCAAGATCATCAGTATTGATCGAAATTGCTACAGACGTTAAAATGGCGTAGTGGTTGAGTCGGATGTGTCGCGCAACATGTTTGCGAGTGAAGGATTCTACGTCTTCGACAATGTGAAAACAATTCTTATGTGCAAATACTGCAACGTTAGAATAGAGTGGCAAAGGAAAGACACGTGCACGAAACACATAAAAACAAAAGAAATTAGAACTGAGAGTGAGCACAAATTAAAATCATGCGTTATTAAAAACCAAATAATAAATATCGAATATTAGTAAAACAAGACAAATAAATGAATTATTATAGGTTAAACAAGATAATTGCACAAATTCTTTGGCACGTGTGACAACAACACAACGACTATGAAGGTTAGTAAACAAATGGCCGCGTTACTTTCACCTTGAGTGTGATCATGTGACTATGCAAGAAACATTGAAATCTAAATATGTTAGCATCACGTCATTAATAATTGGTATAATAAGATACAATTCTTTTTGACACCCATCGTAAGCGATAAATTAACAATTACTTTGGAACTATTTCCTCTCTTTGTGCTGGCAACCTAACGGCATATCTGTATCCGCGCTCGCCGCTGTTTTTAATGTTATATGCATGTAGCTAACGGCTAGGGTGTTTTTTCAAAGGTTGATTTTCAAAAGTTTCTTCTAGTCGTGAACCGACTGTATGTTTGTATTGTTTAACCCAAAAATATAAACTTCGTAAACTGACACACTGAGAGACGATACTCTTTACCCCCTATTCAACACCCAAGGCGCCCGTAGTCTGCGCTAGAGAGGTAACTCGTACCCTACGAACCACTCTGTATCCTACAGGTGGCGAGTAGCTTAAAGTCTCTCATTATGCGTGGAAGAAAACGAAGTTTTATTTGTAGAAAGAATCACGTGGAAAAATTTAAAATCAATAATGAAGTAAAAATTAATTACCTCAGAACAATTCAGAAATATTATCAAATCAGAAAAAAATTGCTGTCGTTAAATAAAATTAACTGTGAGATATCTGTAAAACTAAATTACCTCACTAAAAATTATCAGGCAAAGTTAGCAATTTGCATGAGCAATGAATTTGTTAACTGGCTCCAAATTAGACTCAGTAAATTAATATTGCTAGAAAAATTCATCTTACTTGGCTGTAAAACATACGATCTCATCTACTGGCTTCTGGTTAATGTTCTTTAAAATAATTTACGCCCTTCATTAAAATTCTGAGAATAACTTAAGTCCGATATTTCTGAATGAAAATAATTTTGAAGTCCAAAACTGTTTCAAATAATTACTGTCCACATGTATAAGTTTGTTGCAATTGTAGTACCATACCCATAGGAGTTCAGTACTGATTGTGGAGATGGCAGCTCACTCAGATTCGTAGCACTACAAAACTAGAATCGATAAGTTTTGGGCCTCTTCTGAAACATGCCACATATATTTAAGCACTATGGCGCCTCTCAACACCTTCCTTTTCTTACGTTGGACGGTCAAAGCAAAATTAAATTACGATTTTGCAGGAACAAAACTTATGTCAAACTGCTCTACATGGCGTCTAGGGAGAGAGTTCTCGTCGAAGGGGTTCTCACTATAATGCTAACTAAAAATGGGAAAATCCCAGATAAAAGTCACTTCCTGAGACATAACAGTATCTTATCAGCCATGTAATTAGATTCATTCCTCTGTGGCAAAACTTGACTGATAACACCAGGTCAAGTGCAAAGAGAAAACTGCAATAAAATAATTAACACTTCCAAGGATAAGTGAGACCAGTTAAAGTAGCAAAATAAAATAAAATAAAATAAATAGAAGTGTCAAACTATGTGAAATGTAAACAAATAAAATGAATAAATAATAATTTTGAGGTGATGTCCTGAAATTCAATTCTAGCTATTCCGTAGGGTAGCGGCTTTAAATTTACAGTCAAAATAAATAAATAAATAACCAGCTCAAAACAAAACTAAAAAATAAACAAATAACTTTAAATGCTGGTATCGCTATACAGCGCTGATTGCATGATCAATTGCGGTTGACAGGGAGAAACAGAAAAATGAAAACTAGCTGAACACATCTGGTGAAATAATCATAAGATTCTGTGGGAAAATTCTGTACCTAAAGCTAAAGAGCAAAATACCATATAAAAAATAATTAACGAATCTTGTTATTTTCCAGTTCGGAAACCTCTTAGTGTGCATTGCCACAGAGGACCAGTAATTAGGGAAAGCACTGGTCAGAGACCGCAGTGGTTGGAGAGGCTTAGTTGTGCAGCAAACCTCATCACAGACTAGCAACTTTGGATGATGACATTTACGTAATAAAAACATTATTACTACACACAATGATATTTACAATTAGCACAGAAAAATTATTGTGCGGCACTGCAGTTTCAGGTCTATGAACGTTAAGGAAATCAATTAATTTTTCAGAAGTAAATGTTACAAATATATTTTTTTCAACACTTACCTCAGCAACTGCAGGCACTTCTTCCACTTTGGGCTGAATCTCAGGAATGTGAGAATGTGAATCTACTTCCGATTTCACTTGCACATTATAATAATTTCTATCAGCGACAGACTCATAACCGTAAGTGATGGGCTGCAACAAGAACAATTTGAGGCAAAACAGCGACAAAAACAAGCTTGAATTATAAGAGCAGGTGTAAAAACTGCTCAAATATTTCAAAAGTGAACATGACTTGTAACTGTACTGAAAAAAGGCATCTACTTGAAAAATCAACCACTGCTACTTCACAAATGCTTTCAGCTGCTGAAGCTACCAAGAGAAAAGGCAGTAGCCAAGAGAGAGAAAATGCATTGACGTGAATGTGTAAGTACATAAACATGTGTGTTTATATCATCCACAATGTTTGCATATATGTGACCAGTGGTGACAAACTCTTCAATTCTTGGATTTTTTACATTGTTATTATTAGAATAATAAATTATTTGCAAAATAAACAAAATGCAATAAAATCTGTCACATTCTTTCTTAATTTACAAGAAGAATCAATAACTTGAATAATAAGAATTAAAATAAGTATTTTGGTCACCCCGAATAATAAATGTCCATAAACAAGCTGAATAGAGAAGGGACAGTAATACAATACTCATTTGGATTTTCCCATTCCAGCCACAACCCAAAAAATTCTCCACGTATTGAACATAGCACCTGAAATATGAGTCTCCTGTAAAGGTCTAGCATCCTAAACTGTACTGTGGATTATCACACTTCCACAATGCATCCTTACGTACAAACCAAAAGTTTTGTAATTTACGTTCAAATGTAAACCAAATAAACACTACAAACAGCATTCACTCCGCATAATACAATGCTGGACATGATTGTTACCCATAAGGTATCATCCATTTGCAACAAAATGAAGACCACAAATATGTAGTAACAAATGCATAATGCAAATGGTTAAAGTCATGTCACAGAAATGTCACTGCAACACATGATATAGGAAGCGCTTGTGGACAGTACCCAGTGCTTCAAAGAGCTATACAACTTGCTGGAAAGGAAGAAGTATGCATGTTAAGAGGCAAATCACCATGCCACACTATCATACCCAGTAAAGAATACCACCATACAGACCCATTTGAACAGTCACATGGTCGGACTGCATGGAGCCGGCCGGATGATTGGCTTAACATACAGCCGTTCATCTTAGCCGTGCAGTCACTACTGCGACATACTGTGTGCAGGCATGGATATGTAAAGGTTGTACATCATGTAGTGGTACTGCCAGACCAACTAGAGAGAAAGAGAAGATTGTAGTATTTGCTGATGTACTGTAGCAGAATGTGGCACCACATCCACAGAAATGCACTGTGTTTTCCGGTCTCAACAAAAACCATTCATCGCAGTTTGAAGGAGCCTGGCTTACAGGCACTATGTACACTGCGCTGTTTGCCATTGATCCCTCAGCATTGTGCAGCATGCTGTCTGTGGTGCCAGGAACGTCGATATTGGACAGAAGAATGACGACGTATTCGATATTGGACAGAAGAATGACGACGTATTACGTGCTTAGAAGAGTCCTGTTTGTAGAAGTGTTTGGCATCACAGTGGGCAATGCAATGATCCTGCACTGATTGGTGAATGCCTTACATCCTGGATACCCGGTGTTATCACTCCTGATCATGTCTCACAGTTGTTGAAGGCACAAAGACAGCGCAGCGATATGTCAATAAAATTATGCAGCCCCATTTTATGTTATTTTTGCTTAGCATACCCAATGCTATCATGCAACAAGCATCACCCAACAGGCTTTACTAGATGTGGACACCATTTCTTGGCCTACCAGGTATCCAGGTTTGTCCCCTTTTGAACACATATGGGATCTGATGGGGCAACATTAGCCTCAACATCAACCACTTGCCCAAACACTTGCTGATCTACATGGCAGTTGCAGGAAGCACGGTGGTATGTGCCTTAGGACACTATCCACCACCTGTATTATAGAATGCCTCATTGCAGTGCTGCCTGTGTAGCCACAAGAGGAGGCTCTACTCCAGATTGGACATATACTTTGCAGATGCTAAACAATGTGCCCTCTATGCACGAAATACTAATCACTACTCATTTTTGCTATCATCAATCAGCCTGTGATGGTTTAATAAAGTTTCAAGTTAGGAAAGAAAAAGGGTGTAATGATTTCCATTTCCAGCAGTGTAATTAAGACCATATACATAATTCCCGTAATTACAACAGAAAACTAGGTAAAGAACCAAAAGCATAAACTTGAAATTTTACAGGTGTCAAATTTTTTGGTTTACCTAACAGACTCAGATCTGAAGCACTATCTACTGAATTCTTCCTGCAATACCAGAACATACCAGCAGTTAAGTACAAAGTTATCAATGCAATAACATCAAAAATAAAAACATGTAGAACCAAAATTTTTTTTCAACAGCTCATAACAAAAAGCAGTCTGTGATAAGAGATATAAAAAAAAAAACTTGATGAGCAAAACAAGAAATGGATCTGCCACATATGAGATGTAATTAACTTTACAGTAACTTTAAATAGTTTTTGCACAATATATTTTTCTTAGCAATCCTAACATCTTGTTCTGGCACACAAAACTGAATTTTTCCAAAGATCAGAATATTCACACACATATACTACACTTTTTGCAGCATAGGTACTTCCATAATTTACAGGGTAGAAGCATACAACACTACACTGTAGTGCCGTGTATTATGACACTGCACAAATTAAATTGTAATAGTAGATATGTAATGTCATAATACTGAGAAGTCCCGAAAATGACAGAATTTGTATCAGTTCTGATCCAACCCTTCATGAGAATGCTCATGACAAGGTAATGTGAATGGCCAAGAGTTCAAAATGGACATGACAGTGGTTGCCAGAAGTATGGAACATATGCATGTGTAGAAGGGGTACAAAGGGGTGCTGTCCCACCACCTAATGTAAAGAACTATTTATATATTGGTTTCTTGACGTTCAATAAATACATTTGTATTTTCATTTATATCTTTTTTTTTAAATTGAGTTGTGAAAACATAATTGAACTATTTCAGGATATTTATTTAACACAGTATGAGGAAAGAATACATTTTAAAAGAAATATCATGAACTTCAAGATGTCATATATTTCTGATGAAGGGGGTTGAATTGGATTCAGTTGTTGACTGAATCCCAAATTTATTAAATTACTCCACTTTTCAATCTACTGTGCAATGTGTATATAGGACTATTACATCAGAAAAAAAAAAAGAGATTCTTTGTGCACAGTACTGTAAGCAACAACAGGTACTATTTAATAATTGTGACTGGTGGTGCCTGGCAAAAATTGTCCATGGTAATAAGCATCACTGCTGAAATTGCATCTACATTCAAAGCAGAAAGTTCCAAATGCATATCTAGCTCGTCTGGCAGTGTTCTTTAGCTTCCTTGGGCAAAGCATCTAACCTTAACCTAGGTTTGCGACATCACTAACTGAACCATGGAGGTCTAGCAACATGTGGCACGGTCCTCTCTGATGAGTCATGGTTTCAGATGCTTCATGCAGATGATAGTGTTTGGATGTGGACTCCAGTACTCGAAAAGGCATCTTGCAAGCTGGTGGTGGCTCTATTTTGGTTTGGGAAGTGTTCACATGGCATGGGCTGGGTCCACTGGTTTGCCTGAACATACTGTTAACTGTTTACCACTGTACAGCACTGCTTGGCAAACATTTGAAGCTCTTCACAGACTTCAGGTACCTCACACAATGATGGGTTATTCAACACACATTGTCATCTGGCCCACATTGTTCAGAATTTATGTAAGCAGCACACTGGATAAGTCTGACCAATTGTTTGGCTATTGTGCTCACCTGGCATGAAGCAAAAGAAGCATTTACGAGATGTGGCAGCGAGGTTTATTTGTACATGAGATTATGCACCCAAAAACATAAGGGAGTTGTAGGAAGCTATCCAGACAACATGGGTAAATGTCTCATAAAAGATATTTGTACACTAGTAAGAGTTGATGTCACATCAAGATGCTGCACTTTGCTGGGCTAGAGGGTGTCCTACATAATACCATGCTATTGTCCCATGACGTTGGGCGCTTCAGCTTATATTAGGCTGTGAATTACATCACAAACTTTTTTGGAACCATACAAAGTAAATTGGAACATTTATTTGAGCACAAAACCTATTACAACGCAACTGAGCAGAATAAATATACTCTCAGATGTGTCTCAACTGGCCCAGACAGTACTCTCTTGTGCTCTCGCTCTTGCACAGGATGTCGCAGAGAACACTTTCTAGTTGTCTCTATTTGTTAAGAATGTCTACAAACGAGAGAGTGTGCTAAGTTATACACTCACTGTACTCTCTCATGCTCTTTGGTATCCACCATGTTTTTTTACAACAGTTATGTAAGATTTCAGTTAAGTTAAATATTTTAAGGTACAGTAGAACCTGCTTATAAGGTTCCCGTTTAAAAGGTTTTCCCGCCTATAATGCAGGATTTTTCCAGCCCGGAATGTTTCCCCATTAGAACAATAACAAACATTCCCGGAAATAATGTTTTCGTTTTCCCCTGAATAATGCCACAAAGCACACTGGGAAAGGAAAACGCCAATGGAAAAGATGCTCATGTTACATTGCCTTTCAAACAAAGTTAGTAGTTTTTATCCCAAGCTCCACCCTGCTGAGATAATCTACCAGCTTGACATTGACGAGGGTCAGTGGGCCTGCAAAAGGGAGGAGTGAATGTTTTTACAGCCATGGCTGGAGCTGCAGCTGTGGTTGTGTGAAAGGTGCCTCCCCCCACCTCATCCCTCCACTGGTGGTAGGCTCCCCACACCAGTGGAAGGCAATAGGAGGGTGACAGACCATAACATAACACAAATACAGTGTGGATTTTCTGTCTCGAAAAATTAATGTTTCTGTGCCTTTCTAATTTTGACATGTGTAACTATGTCATCAATTATTACTGGCCCGGGGGGAGGGGGGGATTTGGGCTGCCATATGTACCACACCACAGCTGATAGTCTTTTTAGAAGAACTTCACACTTTCCTTGTAAGCAGTGAAAGTGTCTCAACTCTCTTGCTCTGAGGCCCTAATACCACCACAATCTAGCAAGTTTACTAACTTGCCTGACGTTGACAAGAGTTCTTGGAGAAGGAAAGGGAAGAGGCCAAATGTTGATAGGCATCCATTGACATCACTGTGCGGTGGTGGTGCCAAAAGGGACTGGATATATTGACTATGATAGTTTTTATAAAGTTTGTAGGTATCTAAATGTGTAATGATTACTTTNCCAAAAGGGACTGGATATATTGACTATGATAGTTTTTATAAAGTTTGTAGGTATCTAAATGTGTAATGATTACTTTTTTACAGATTTTGATATTTCAGTTTTTCAGCAGTACAGGATTAGGATGTGTTTAATTCCAATGCTCAGTGTCTAGTAGGCATACATTTTTTGGCAGCAACAGTACAAATGAGTTGAATATACTTGAAAACTGTAGCCTACTATATATATTTTTTAATCCTTCAGCTTTGATTGCTCTTCGAAATTCCTCGCATGATGCAAGCTTCGCTTCGACTTCGCATTTAAAAAACGACCTTCGCACATGCCCAGTTAATATTTATGTAGTGAAAATTAATTCATCCTTGAAACAGTTTTAGTGAAAAATTAAAATGAGTGCCCCTAAGAAAAGACAAACATTTTCATTAGCTGAAAAGTTAATCTTAATCAAGCACGTGGACAGTAATCCTGGTGATTTTGGAAATCCCAGTGACTACTCTGAACCGAATCATTGATGCAACCAGGAGACAAACTTCCATGAAAGATTTTATGTTATGTATTTTGCTTGTAGACAATTTTGTGTGCTTTGGTACCAGGAAACAAACTGCCACGAACAATTGTGCTTGTTTTTCGTGTACAATAATCTTTTACTCGTATACTAATTTTATGATTTCGCAACCAGGAGATAAAATTTCTTAAAAGATTATGTATTTAAAAGAAACATTTGTTTTGTTCATTATGTAGAGTTGTGTGTTTATTACGGTGCACAATTTTATATCTTTTGGTGGCCAAATTCTTGAATTTTTGTGTTTCCCTCTTATAGTGTTTTCCTGCTTATAGTGTCACTTTCTTGTGGACCCCTGAAGAACCTTATAAGAGGGTTCCACTGTATCTTATTTGAACAAAATGACTTATTTAAACAGTACTTAATTTAAGTACATGATTATTAGTAACACTTTTGGTCATAGTAAGTGTTAATTGCACTACTCAATAAGAGCACATGGCTGTAAAATCATTTCAGCTAATAAAGGGAGTTAAAATTTGAAACAAGGTACAGGATAATTACTACACAAATATAATTTTGTCTGTGCATATGTTTGAACTCATTATACATGCCTTAAAAAACTTTAACATGTTTTCATCATATGCTGCATTTTTTACCAAATAGAGAGAGCATCATCCCAAATTGAGAGAAAAAGAATGCTCAAAAAGAGCCCTCTTGCCAGGTAATGTGAAAGAGCTCTTTCTACAGTAAGCACTCTTTTAAATTGAGACATAGCTTGAGATCCTGGTTGCCTGTGTTGCATTAAAGGAACTAAATAAAGATAATTTACATGCACATTATCCTAAAATTATGCACTACTACATACCTCCGACTTTATTGACACAATCTGCACAAGCTGTGGTATGAATACACTACTGGGAACTGACTGAAACAAACAACAGTTATTATTTAGTATTTATTAAAATAATTCTGAGGTTTTTACATGTCGTATGTTATAAAAGTAATTCCACAAAATGTTAGGACAACAATGTTAAGGATTTTCGTTACAAAGGCAACTTTATGCCATTACCAATGAAACACAATAAGAAAAATACACATTTTTTCACATACATACTTCTGTAAAGCTGTTAAGACCACAATGGATATTTACTTGTTTGTGATTTTGTCAACTGCTTCAAGGTCACTTACCACCATGTTATGGCATGATTTTAATGCACTGTTTAATGAAGTTCTGGGTATAATTGTGTGACCCCAAGTTCAATAATGCAAAATAAATAGTTGGGGTAAATTGCATATACTGTGATAAGCATACAATGTGATTATGAATTTTATGTAGAGCTACAAATTGTGATTGGGTAACGCCAATCATAAGGGCGAGGGTTCCCAGATGAGTGAGCTGTGTATACCAGCCTGAGGGGATCACCACTTGCCAGCACTCGCCTGTCAGGGAAACACACGGGATTCCTTTACCAGGATGTTTTCTTTTGGAGCAGGGGGCTCGTAACTTCTCCCCCTTTCCCCCTCCCCAACTTGAGAAAACAAAGCTAGTGAGTGGTCAGACAGCACTTTATTAGCTACCTAATGCTGCTACCAGTCAACTACCTAACACAATTTCCAGTAGGTTTACAAAGATCAAGTGAACCGGTGCTGAGTTCCAAAGCACTAACTACAAAAGGGTTACTAACAATTATTGCTAAGATGCTGCAACTAGAAACAATGAATACTAACTCTCTCAAGTGGTGTGACAAACCCTGCCTAAACAAGGCCAGGGGCGAAGGTGAGAGTAACTAGAGTAATCCTATCCACATGCTGCATGCGTCGTGACTGACAGGGGTTTCCCAAACCCGCATTCTGTTGACAAGCGGGCGTTTCGACCTATGAAGAGTGCATGAGTTTCGACTACCATTGTCCCGGCCATGCCCAGCAGCCAACCACGCAGGAGGTGTTGTCAACAGGTCCTTCAACTCAGGTGCAGCCTGGATGATTAAATACCTGCCATCTTTCATCAGGGTATGCAACTTTTATAACACATATTTCCTCAAACTTAATGTCATGAGTAGTTTGATAAAACACTGGCTACTATATGAAAATGAAATGTTTAATAGGTACTCAAGGGACAGCTTCAGAGAGACTATTACCTCAATTTCATTCTCTGCTTGTGGTGCATTCGAGAACGTATTGCCTTGCGGCACTTGAGATGACTCGTTCCAACTGCTGTGTGTAGTGTTGGATGTGGTGGTGCTGGCAATGCTGCTACTGGAAGATTCAGAGTCTGAAATAATTTCAACATCATCACTACTGTCTTCAATCATCAAGTCACTGGAATTTTCCTCAACATCATCACAGGATTCTTCATCTGACACCAGGTTTATCACTTCACCCACATCTTGCATGTCCTGCAACACAAAATATGTAAAATTAATCTGCCAGAAGTTACACAGCAGTTTAAGCCATGATATCATTCACAGCAAACAGAAGTGGGTGTGTCTGAACATCAAAGCAATAACCATTCATTGTTTCACGCAAGGCAGAAGTTGACACGGAAAAAAGGAGACTGGTGCTTAGTCAAGAATTTTCCTACCTGAGGGAAAAACCTGTGATTGCCTGCCCAGAATGTGCAGAAGCAATGTAATACGATTATGGGAAAATGTGATTACCGCACGAAAATTCCAAAGTCATTTGGCAATGTCTCCTATGTTTCTCACATGCAAAATTCCTGACTCAGATTAACCTTAAATATATCCAGATGGCATGGTCAGAGGTCATCTTTAATTGTAAGGCCATGGAGACAGTTCACACTTGAACATGGAGCACATAAATACTATTGGTATTTTGCCTTTTCTGGGCCAGCGGGTTTCTCGAGAGTTGTTTGCCTTGATGTGGTTTATTTCTGTATTGCCTGACTGAGTTAGTACAGCATGCAGACCGGTTTTTGATCTACTAACAAGATTCCTCAAAAGCACCTTTCACAAGGGTTTCCTCAACACAAGAATGATAAACACTCATTCATACTTGATTTCTGTGTTGTTTCCATGTCTTGGCATACCTCATTCCAATTATATTGCTCTTGGATGATATGACAAAAATATGTACCAAGACTTCAATTGAATTGCTGTAGTAACAATCTCTAGCACATGTTACCATTACCTGTAGTATCAACTGGACCACCATGGCTATAGCTTGCCGTACTGCTGAGATGAGATCACAAAGTTACTTCTATTACTACAGTCAATAAAGTTTGTGGATTGCACCCAGAGTGTTGGGGAGCCACACTCCACAGCGACTATCAATACGTTCATGGACCAGCTGCAAAGTGTTGTGGTGCACTACAGCAGAAAGGTTCATAGGCATGATTAACGGGTGGTCCGGGTATGCAAAGGACCACACATTAAAGTGTACAAACACACTAATATTCCCCACTTTGCTTACAGTCCCATAACAAATAACGTCAGGTTCACAATATTTCTTACTCTTTTGTTGGTTTCATTATACCACAGATACATCAACGCTAGTCTTGACCACAATGCATGTTAAATTAAGGTGTTGCCTCCTGGGTCTTAGGAATGGATCCACCCATTACCATAATACCGACTAACTCTGGCCATGCCCAAGGATATGTTGCATCTCAGGCAGTTGCATGCAGATAGTACAGTGCAAGCGGAACAACACCCTCATTTGTGAATGGTAGTTGAATGTGAGCGGCAGAAAATGTGTTTGTCGCAGCATGAGCGACGAACTAATGTCAAGTTCTGCCAAAGATGAGGAAACCTGCTAGCAAAATCTTTCAGATGGAACAATAGAATGGCGATTATCTCAATGTATTGGGTGTTACACAGCATGGTGTACCAAGAATCATTATACAAAACCAACGTGCCGATCACTTGACATGATCAGCAGTGCTGACAATGATGGGAAATTTCTCAACTGGATCATAACAGGGGAAGTAACACATTTCTTCTGCACAACCCGCAACTGAAGTGATGATCTGCCACATGCAAATCGCCATCATCGCCATGATGGAGAAAACCACGTCAAGACAGGTAAAAAAAATAGGGGAAGCTTGAACTGTTCTTTGACTCATTGGGTATTGTTCACATGGAATTCATTCCACGAGAAGCAGTTTTAAACAAATCCTGGAGTGTCCTGAACTCTGGTGTAGGAATAAATGGCTGTTGCTACATGACAACACCTCTGCAGATTGTTGTGTGCTCCTCCAAAAGGAAATTACAAGGCAATAGATCACAGTACTCACAGTGATGCCACACCCTGCACAAGTACTCACCTGATTCCACACCACGCAATATTTCTCTCTCTCTCTCTTTCCCCACTTAAAAGCACAGCTGTGTGGGTGTCAATTTCATTTGACCAAGGAGATAATCACTGCCACAAGAGAAGCAGCACAGGTCATTCCTGCAAAGATCTTTCAGTAATGTTCCAACAGTTATACCAACGTTGGCAGACTTGCATAGCGGTCAATGGTGATTATTTTGAGGGATGTATAAGTGGACACCATTGAGCATGGCTGACGACACTCAGGGCATCAGTACTTTAACTTATTGACAATAGTTGTGGTGTGTGGCTGCTTACACTTGAGGTGTCAGTCTACAAATTTATTGATTGTACTACATATGCTGCTATACCGTATTTACCCAGGTACAGAAGGCGTGGAGTAGAACAGAGTGGGGTAGGCAGTCTATGCTTGTGAGGTCTGTGAGGGAGTGGAATGTGTTGCGGGAGGAATTGGTATCTGTGAGGGGGTTTGAAAAGTTCAGGAAGGGCGTGGAAGAGGAGTTCAGTCGGATAGGGGAGACAGCTCGCCACCAGGCGGTAGCCTAATTGCGGGTGTTGGTTGTTATTATTATTATCCATTTCCCATTGATCCTTTTGTTAACCTTAATTCCCCCTCCACACCTCCCTGGTAAAGTGTGTAATTGTGAACTCAATCAACCTTGATCTTTTGATGTTATAAAACAAAACATAAATGTGAAAAAATAATTATAGTTAAATTACTTAATCTTATTTTGCTATTTTCCCATACTTGGGGCCATCACTCGTGCTGTTTACTGAAAGAATGTGAACATTCAATTTGACAGGCGATACAATGACATCACTGTAATTATCCAGAGCACCGGCTTTTCTGAAGGAAGCATCCTAGACCAACAAAATTAGCATTAATGGATTCTGCACAGCTTACCTTGTTAATATTCAGGAGGGCGTAATGTTAAAATAAGTAGAACGTATTAAATAAAATAGTTAATAGTACGAGCAGTTCGCCGCTTTGTTTACGTCAGACGCCATGATTTTTGGTGAAGTAATGCATTAGTAACGTGAACAAATGTGCATTGTGCCATCACCTAAATGGCTGTGGTCTGTAGACGTCATCGTCATGGAATTTTACGTGGAAGTTGAGATGCCATTAGTTGCATTTGAGACGCGAGACAGTGCGGTTGTGTAGTTGCGGGCGTGAGTTGTGACGTCCGAATCAGACTGTGCGAAGGCTTGTGATTTAACAATGGAGGGTGCAAGAATGAGTGCTTCTGTGGGTAATATTCGCCCATGTGGCTGGTGTTACTTGGATGTTTTAGCAGATTGGGGTGTTTTGTCCATTGAGGTAAGATGCACAACAATTGAATGGGTCGAGGACAATGGAATTATACCCGCTGCCTACCTAGGCGAGTTGATTCATAGAATTCCGGTGTGTTTAACTGTTACTTTAAAAACCTAAAATCCTAGATTAGATTAACAACCTACAATCCTAGGTTAGTTAAAAAATGTAAAATAGTGATTCACTCATCGTGGGGTTGGANATTCCGGTGTGTTTAACTGTTACTTTAAAAACCTAAAATCCTAGATTAGATTAACAACCTACAATCCTAGGTTAGTTTAAAAATGTAAAATAGTGATTCACTCATCGTGGGGTTGGGTTCTGTTAGGTGGGCACATATTACGAAATTAGTCATACGTTAATGCCCCTAGTATATTCGGGTTCTGAGTAATTAGTAGAGTGGAAATTACCACTTGTCGGGTGTTTTTTTTTTAAACAGAAAAGCCGCTACTCTGGATAATTACCTACAAGAATAATAACTTTTATTCTATAAACAATACCTGTAACGTTCGCATTGTCATGACCTCTAATTCTCACAGTGCGTGAGAAAAAAATCCAAAATCTAGGTCGAGTTCTTGGGTTATACAGATGACTACTGTCTCCTCATTGCCATTTTCAACATGTACATGTTGCGAAATCTCTGAAATTAATAAACAATTGCACTAGATCCAAAACATATGGAACTTGTCGCAGTAACCAAAAATTTGAAATGAATGCTACACCTAGGTTTTTAAATAACAGGAGTTCTACCGGTCGTTACTGAAACATGATCCACTAAATATTAAGTATCACTTAAAGTTGCGCTGAAAAATGACAACCTTCTTATGCTCTGACTTGTTCATAACATATACAATATTAAAGGTTAGTTCTTCAGGCAACAAATGTTTACAAATAGATCCAAAAGGCAACCAACAAACCATAATCACTACAAGCAACGATATACTTGAAATAAAAGACTGGAAACTCAATATTTAGGTCGTTGTTCCAACATACAAAAAGACTGTGCTGCCGCCCTAATAACTATCAAATAATAGCGGTAGGATTTTCAATTCTATAACAGGTAAAAAAAACGCTAGGAGCAGCACTGTCTCATGCAGCAGACAGCCAGGATGTGTTTTCCCTTTTGTTGGACAATTAGAAATACAGGGTCGGTTTGTTTAAAGGGACTTTGCTGAATTTAATTATGCATGTAGTTAGTTGATAAAGAATAAATTTTGAAGCAGATAAACTGGTCAAGAAGAATCAAATAACATTGTGTTAATTTACAGCAAAAACTGTTACAAAGAGTTTAATTTCTTGCGTTACTGACGCTCAGTTGAAGATGCTTTCACGAGAAAACCTTGTACTAACAATTATTCATTATCACAAGAATATTATTTCCAAAATAAGAATAATTATGTACACCGGAGGGGAACAGAGGCTGGAGGTGGTGGATACTGTGGTAATTATGCAATTTAGCGACTTTTCTGAACGAGACGTCCTAGACCAACAAAAGTAGCATTAATGGGTTCTGCATAGCTTACCTTATTCATATTTATAAGGGGCTCATGTTAAAATAAGTATAACATATAAAATAAAATAGTTAAAAATACCAGTAATCCGCTGATTTGTTTACTGCGGGCGCCATGATTTTGATGACATCATGATTCCTGCCATCACCAGATTGACACCTGGGTATTGTTACATCACCACGTGTCATTGTTAACGGAAAATTTTGAACTTCAGTAGCCATTGCGTCTTTGCCGCGATGAGTCGTAACATCCCAATCCAGTGGATTTAAAACGGAGAAAGCAAAAACGAGTGCTTCTGTGTGTTATATTTTCCTATGAAAGAGTGTTCAGTGTGTATTATTTGGTTATAAACGAGAGTTTCAGTGCGTAATATTCGCGTTTGTGGCATTTTAGTGGATTAAGGTGTTTCGACGAATGAGGTAAGGTTGAATTGGCCGTTGACAGAAGGATTATACAATCCCCCTCCCTAGATGAGTAAATTGATATTCTTTTGGTGTATTTTACGGTTCCTTTAAATCCCTAAAATCCTAAATTCGTAGTTAAGTGTAAAACCTTAAAATCATAGGTTTGTGTAAAACCCGAATAATTCTGGGTTACTGTAAAACCCTACAAGCCTAGGTTAGTTTTAAAGCCTAAAATCTGGGTTAGTGTAAACACATACATTCCTAAGTTAGTTTAAAACCCATAAAGCCTAGGTTACTTATAACCATACAATCTTAGGTTAGTGTAAAACCATAAAATCGTAGGTTAGTGTAAATCCCAAATACTACTTTTCGAGGTTTTTTTTTACAGAAAAGCCCCTAAACTGCATAATTACAAAAAGATCTCTCGTGAGACGCAGCTGGTTGACTGTTAGAGGATATAGCACAGGCAGTTGTAGAGAGGAAGCAGATTGATGCCTGCTTCTTAGACTTTGATAAGGTGCCCTATGGGACTTTTATAAAGACGAAAGTTAATGAGATGATACAGGACAAGTGAGTAGTGAATATATTGGGGTATTTCTAAAGGTTGAAGACAGAGGGAGAAAGTGGGGGAGGCAATATCAGAGGAGGGAGAGGTTACATTAGTGACACCACAGGGAAGCATGCTGGGTCATCAGTTATTTATCATAATGGTAAATGACATGGGTTTTATCATATGGGAAAAACATAAAAGGTAATTGTTAAGTTTAGTGACTTTTCTGTAAAAAAAAAAAAAAAAATCCACGAAAAATGATATATTACCACTCTACTGATGATGCAGAAAACGAATATACAAGGGACATTAACATACGACTAATTTCGTAATATTTGCTCACCTAACCTAAAAGAACCTAACCACGATGCGTGAATCATTGTGTTACATTTTTAAACTAACCTAGGATTGTAGCATTTTATACTAAACTGGTCTTTTTGGGTTTTACACTAATCTAGGGCTCTAGGATTTTAAACTAACCTAGGATTGTAGGGTTTTAACCTAACCTAGGATAGTAGGGTTTTACACTAATAAAGGTTTTCAGGGTTTTGAACTAACCTAGGATTGCAGGGTTTTACACTAAACTAGGATTTGAGGGTTTTACACTAAACTACGAATTTAGGATTTTTGGGATTTAGAGGAACCGTAACACACCAAAAGAATATCAATTAACTCACCTAGAAGGTGGTTGGTGAAATTCCTCTGTCAACGGTCAATTCAACCTTACCTCACTCTATGAAACACCATGTTCCTCAAAGTGCCAACACGCAAATATAATGCACAGAATCACTCGTTATTTCTTTCTCAGTTTTTAAATCCGTCGGAGAGGGATGGCACAACTAACCCCGGCAAAGACGCAATGGCGACTAACCTGCTTAATAATTGACTGTTAAAATGCCCGTAATGACATCCGTGGCCGCTAGGTAGCATGGGATCAGCAATGCGGGGCCATTAATAATGGCGATAGATGTAAACAAACTTGCCGAACTGCTCATCATTTCGCTATTTTCTTAAATTTTTAAAAATATGTTTTACTTATTTCAACATTATGCCCTATTTGACATGAACCACGTGTTCACGAGCTCCTTTGTGCCCACTCTGACTGATGCAGTCGTGTCCACTACACCAGACACACCACACCGATGGGCTTGTGGGCACGAGTGAGAGTGTTCATAATTGCATCAGTGTTCATAATAGCATCAGTGTATTCAATCAGGGTATCTAATTTAATCGGTGTTATTAATTGCATCAGTGTTCATAATTGCATCAGGGTATTTATTCAGTGTTATTAATTGTATCAGTGTATATAATTAATATCGTAATTGTCATCATGAAAGAAAGTCGACACAGCCACAGCCAGGGACATTTGACATTGTACACTTGGCAATAATGTGGCTGGTACAATGGAAACACTTAGGATTAATATTATCATTTTTGTTGTTTATTTGTATAAGGAAATATTATGTTGTCTTAGGTTAATTTAATTCATGTCACTTCCATCTCATAATCATATTTTAGTGTATATTGTGCTTAATCGTTTCGTCGCTTGGCGTCGCTGCGCTCAGGTAGCGGAAGCTGGCCCATACTTCAGCCCAGTTCTCCGCAAAGGCCCTCGATGCCGACATCTTAAGCTGAACTCATATTCACTGCAATAGACTTCACTTCATGAACCGGATCATTTATTTTATTTGTTATAGCGCCGAGGGGAGAGAAACGTTACTCTCATCAGAGAGTTTTAATGCAATCACGTTTCACATTATAAAGCCACATGTTCGCCATTTCCGGGCCGTTAAGGCCACGTTTTGTAATAAAGTTGTGTGTGTTCATTAAGGAGTCGCAATGAATAAATCACTCAGCGAGCATTTTAAGTGGTTCATTTGTAGTTTAATTAAGGCGTGCGAGGCGGCCTACAGCCTCGACATCGTATGTGACGGAGTGTTAACCAGAGTCCCCTAGGCTGTCGAGCGAAAACACCCTCATTTCATCAGCTGACCGCAGAGCTGTGGCACCGGGCACATATTTCCTACATCATCAGCTCTGGTAACACCACACGTCAAGTTGGCTTTCCCAACTAGGGACGAGTATTTCTCCGAGCCATTGCTTGACCACGTCATCTTGAATATGAACAAGGTAAGCTGTGCAGAACCCATTAATGCAACTTTTGTTGGTCTAGGACGTTTCGTTCAGAAAAGTCACTAAACTTAATAATTACCNGCAGGCAGACGTTTTCAGGATGCAGTCCTGGACCATGGAGAATAAAATGAAGATAAATGTAAAAAAATCTAAGCTATAGAGGTTAACAAGGAAGGTGATAAGTAGGAACATGTACAGATGGAAGGGGCAATAGATAGAAGAAGCAGCAGAATATCAGTATCTAGGTATTGTATTGCAGGGAGACCTTAGATGAAAAAAAAAAAAACAGGTATTGAGGTTGGTTGCAAAGGGAAGGAGGGCTTTGGGTATGTTGGGAAGGGTGCTGAAGGGAATCAACTGTGATGTGAAGGAGAAGGCATATGGCATAATGATATAGCTGATGCTGGAATACAGGAGTTGGATGCAGGATACAGGATGTTGGAACGGAGAATGTACAAAGAAGGGCAGAAGTGGAGAAGTCAGGGATAGGATGCTGAGGACGAAGGGAACTATAGGCCATCAGTGACAATGAAAGAAATGGGATGGATTTCATTGAAGGACAGGAGGATAGTTGAAAGATTGGTCAGGATCTACAGAATGATGAATGGAGTGGTAGGGTGGGGAAGGTTATGCTGCCAGCTAACTAAGGTGGTGTTTAGAGGGAGAGGAAACAACAATGAGGAGATTCAGAGGATGTGGAGGAATACGAAGCGGGGTAGTCAGTCTGTGAGCGAGTCGAATGTGTTGCTGGAGGAATTGGTATTTGTGAGAGGGTTGGAAAGTTCAGAAAAGGTGTGGAAGGAGGGTTTAGTTGGGCAGGGGAGAGGTGAGTGAGCTCTCGCCCAGGATGGTAGCCCAATCACGGATGATGGTTATTTTTATTGTAAGTACAAATTCATGTTATGTATGACTGTGGTAAAAAAGAAAAGAACATATAAAAGGGAATCTGTTGTGGTGTAAATTGTAATTGATGGTTCCATAAAAACTGTGTAGAAATGATAAAAGCAATTTAAGGGAAACTTTGGTGAATGAGGACAAAAAGTGGCTATGTCAATGTGAAATTTGTGTGAAGTGTATGAACCCGTAACTCATGGCAAAAATAATAAAAATGTAGATGTAAGTTGCTTTGTTAAATGACAAAATTGAAAGCGTTATGAGTGTGGTAAAATTTTGCAATGATGACTTCGTCAACATTACTGAAAAGGTAAAGTGTATGGAGTTCCATGTCAGGTCAATTGAAACATTGAACAATAAAATAACTGATATGAAAGTACAAATGGAATTATCTAAGGAGAAACCATTCAGAAATTTCTATAATCCGAGAAAAGAAAAATGAGGATCTATAGTAATGGGAAACCTTCTTTCGGCCAGGCCTGATAAGCACATTTTGCAGCTCACCACACCAGTTCAGAGACAACAGCAGAGATGGTACTGTGTGCAACCACTAAGTGCATCAGTCCATGCGCCCGCAGGCATTCATGCATGTAAACGATGCATTCACACAAGGGACCCGGTTCTGACCCTAGATTACTGGAACACTTCAAGCTCATAGTCAATCAATTTTTAATATGCTATTAACTTTTGAGTGCATTGGTGCCTCAAAAGAGCACAGTGTAAATTTTATTGTCTCGTGTTTAGTGTAGTACATAATTTGTGTTTTAGATACACGTTTTCATTATGCTCCAAGTTTCTCGTACCACCCGATTGTTAGAGCCCGATCGAGCACCGCCATGATTTTCAGTCGTCGTTAAGCTGTCATCAAGCGAGGTCGGCATTGTGCCGCTCGGGGACCACCTACTTTTGTGTTCAACTGTCTTGTAATTTTCCATAGATTAATTCGAACTAAACCATTTTTTTACTGGTCTCGAGTCGTACCCACCACTTTCATGTCTCAAAACCGGACAGTTAAACTAGTTCCTTGCTATCTTCGGCAGTTAGATATATGCTCATTGGTGGAGTAATTCGCCGAAGCCGCTTTGCTGAACTTGGAGCATTAGGCATTCTGTAGTATTTAAATAATTTGCCTACACAGATATCATGTCTCGCCTACGTAATTTTTGACCTGACCTCTTCTCGGCAATAGAAAGTCAGTGTTAGGTATAGTGACATTTCCCCCTTTTGTGTGGTGACTGAGACTCTTTAGAAATTCACACGAACAATCATAGATAATATTTCACTCAGAATACAAGCACATTAAAATATGAAAATACTTAATTTTTATCACAGAACAACCGAGAATAAAAGGAATTGTATGTGGTATCAATAAGATCTTATTACTTATGAAAATAAATGCAAAGGTGTGGAAATTAAAAATAAAGTGCTTACTATTAGAAATTTAAAAAAATCTGAAATAGCAGCTTTAATCTTAAGCTGGAGTCTTATAACTTGAAATTAACCACCATCCATACAATAATTAATTAAGGGACTGAAAAATTAAAAATATTAAAATAAAAGAAAATACTTTATTGCTGCTTGAAAATGTGTTCAGAAAAATGCAAAAATATAGTGTTACTATTCCCAATGGTTTATTGTCTTCTATGTATCTAATATGCCACTACACATTTCATTCTGGTAAAAAGGAAAGTTTCTGATACTTGCAAAAATACTCAAAATCACTAGATAACAAAGAAAATTCAAAACTTGCTACTTTCAATTAATAATTCTCAGGGTAATTAAATGTTCTCACAGTGCTCCGGCACTAACATCATGACATGCGCTCGGTATGTCCCTTGTCGAAGGGAGATGGTTGGGCGCGCGGTGCCCCTCGAGCTGTGAAAGTGACGGGCGCCAGCTCAGTGTTGAGCAATGAGATCGGGTCGTGGTTAATCACCCTAGGGGTCTCGAGGTAACACACCGTCAGATAATAGGAAAATGCGAGCTGTATGGCCTCAGTGCACGCCTGGATTAATGAACGCACTATTGGTTATATGAAAGATGATTATTTTATTAAACACTTAACTGAACAGACACATAGTGACCGCGTGTTCGTGCAATGTAACACACAAATGGATTACGATTAATTAAAGTGCGTGATGCTGCTCTCCCCTCGGTGCGATGTAAAATAAAATACAAGTTATTTCGTGGATGATGTGATGATATAATTACTGAGTGAGGTTGCAGCCTCAGGGACTGGCATCGAGGTTCTTGTGAAACGAGAGTCTTACCACATCCGCCCACGTTGAAGTGTTGAAGAGTACAGTCCTGTGACCTGCGCCGGCTCCTGCTACCTGAGCGAGGCCGACACCAAGCGGTAGAAAGATGAAACATAAATGCGACTTAAAAATGCTAATGAGATGTAAGCAAATTATATACCTTAGATTAACATAATCAAACACAATTACCCTTGCACAAATACACAATAAATCAGGGTTACATTAATATTAAATATTTACATCGCAGCAGCCACTGTAATGCCAACTTAGTAATGTCACATGTCCCTGGCTGGCTGAGTATTTGATGACTGTCTTTCAACACAATAAATGTTATATAAACAAAAACTGAATATATCCACTGAACCAATAAATAATAATGATTAAATTATTAAGCTCTGAATAATTAATGACACTGGTGCAATTTACGCACATGGAACAAATACACTTGATAATTATCACACTGAATACACTATCACTCTTGCCCACATGCCTACTGGTGTGGTGCATCTGGAGTGGAGGACACTACTGCGGCAGTCACAGTGGGCACAAAGGTACCAGTGAACGCCTGGTTCACGTCAATCAGTGAGTCCTCTGGTTTATACCATACAACCAAAAATAATTGCCATCGCACCTACAACAGTATTAAATCTCAAAAAAATATTGGCTCTGTACTTTGATATATATTTTGCAATAAGTAGAGCCCCTCCAACTTGGTAATCACATTGGTTTCATCTCGTATGTCGAAGGCATCATGATCGACAATAAGGTGCCTGGCGCTAAGTGGCTTCTCTGTTACAGGGCGGCTTCTTCAAAAACTGATGCATTAATAATCCATCGGCCTACACCCTCTTTTAAAACGTGGCACGGCAGTCCTAATTGAAAATTTATTTCTGGGACTAGCAAATCAAACCTATTTTAGGCTGACACATGGGATTAACAAGATTAATCCTGGCGTGAAATACGGTGGCGTATGCCTTAATCAAATTTCCCACCAGAACTGTCACATCCGTCTTCTATCTCAAAAATGCCTACTAAAAACCCTTGGCACTTCGAAAAGAGCCTTGCCAAGGGGGTTGGTGGGAGGGGGGAATATGATAATAAAAACGAAAACATCACAAATATAAATTACAATAAGTATAAAAATGAAAAGGAAACAAACACAAATAAATATTAATTACAATTAATTATAATACAAAAATGTTTTCGATAAATTAAAAATAAAATTTAAGGTTAAAATAATTTTTGAAAACTCTAAAACTGGAGATTAGGATAGGTGAGTTGCCATTCACATTAAATTGACATGGACCAATTCTGCATGGTCTGGCACGACATGGCCAATATCATCACGTTATCGGTCCGCAGATGCTGCACGTCGTGCATCCCGATGCGTGTCTGCAGCATCATTCACTTGGGAACGAGTAATGACCCGATACCGAGTGATCCAACTGAGTACCTGTGCTGTCCCTAGAAAGATCTGTGTAATTATCATAGGAATCAAGTGTTAGAATGTGTATTAAAAAGCATTAGAACTTTTCACCCATTAGCAAATTTTCGTGAAATTCACCCTTAGGGGTTTGCGAAGTAATCGCAGAATAAATGTACGCCATGTGCTTATTTAATGAGGTGTAGAGTGGCAAGACTAGTGTATTGAAAGATTCCTTTATACTTTTCCGAGTGCAATTGTGTGTCTAATCAAGCCAATTAGTGACATGGGAAATAATTAGTCTTTCTTTCAACCTGACTGTTCCGGTCATAGAGTGCCCCAAAACTTAACAAACCTAAATTTTCCACGTGCTCTGCAAGGCACCACTTTAAATTAGTGCTTATGAAAGAACTCTGAACTCTCCTCAAGCAAAGGGATGTCCATCCCGAACATTGAAGGGTCTTATTGTCTGTATGTTTTACATGTTTGTAATGAGGTGGTAAGTAAACTAACATACTTCGTGGGATTGAGCAAGCTCTCGGCGATGGTGTGGTTCGCTCATGCTAACCCCGGCAGTCTGATGCCACGGGTCTTAGGTGCTGCACCTGCGTCGCATCGCAGGGGACTTTCATACCTTGTTCTGAACACTTAACTGCAATAGCTTGACGTAATTTACTGGAACTTTTATTTAGTTTGCCAACAGTTTTCCCTTCGCTTGTAGCTCAATTTACCGACCCTTGATGTTTAACTTCTATTATAAGTTTTCAGGCCATACTTGGTCTTTTTGGACAGTATGGCCGCTGGTAGGCCCTGTGAGTCAAGTCCTCTTTAATTTGAATTTTATATATGTAACTTTGTATGCTATTCGGCAATACAATTTACTTGAGTTAACCGAAACTTGTGAGTTCTCATTTAGTGTTGTATTTCGGGCCCTGGTTCTATCCTGGAAGTCATCGACGCCTCAAGGAGGCATCCTTTATTTATAAGGTGAAAGGTAATACTAAGGAATGCTTGGGGGCCTGAATATCCTGGCTATATATTCTGTTTTCCTGTAAATTTGTACCGTGTGTGTTAGGGGATACAGTCACATGGTCGTTCGGCCTATGATCCTGAGAACTGTAACTTTATGCTCACTCGGTGAGCTGGCGCCCATTATATTAGAAATAGGAATATTGTGTAATATTCTGACTTTTCTTAACATACTCGCCGGACGATGTCCACATTACTATCCCCGACTGCTCAGGTAACATTAAAGTGTTATGTAAAGTTAACCAAAAATAAAGGAAAACCTATGAGGCACGATCAAAAACCAATTATTAAAAAAATATACATTAAGAGAAATTGCAAACAAATATAAAACCTAAAGTCATATTTACTCTAAACAACCCAATAAGAAAAACAACCTATAATAGACTTATTGTAGTACCTAGGAGTCATTGACTGCACATCTACTCTAATAGATACCCTCTCCAGACTAAATTATTGCCGGGGCCTTTCCAGCTACTAACCAGGAAGACGCCAGAAGTCTGGAAAATATATGAGAAATTTATATTGACGATTTTCAGAACAGAGTGTTTTGGCTCTTGTTTCAGTTTTTGAAGAGGGAAAAACTAACTTTTACTAACTTGAGTTATACAGGTTCGCTAACAAAACATACATGACCCTTAATTCATAAAATTACAACAAAAAGTATGATGACACATTTGGTGCTTGCATATGATAACATAAATACTCTTAAATATAAATTGCACTGATTACACATAATTAACACAAATACCACTGGTCACATGACATGGGGTGTTGACTTATGCTGGCATGGGTGAAGTTTGCGCCCAAGTCGGAAGTTGTTTCACTTCGTTATTGATGTAATTTTAATTACGTTCCAAATGCAGTTGGCTTGATTGAAGTATACACTGGGAAATATTGGTTATTGGCTTAGACCTTGCTTCTTTGGGTTCACTGACACACGCTACACTAAGGTGGCTCACAATGACATTGACTATTCGTATGTGCTGGTATCATAGGTGCTCGATGCCTGGGGTTTCCTCCATGCTTGCTATGCTCTGATGGTGTTGTGTTGGATTGGAGCACATGTGCTGGTTGAATGGGATTCAGGCTGTCTTGGTTTCGCTCACATGTTCGTATCAAAGTGGGACCGTCAGTGGACTCACGCAGTGCTGCGCGAAGTGACGCCTACTTCACCAAACACCGATGGGGTACAGCTGCTGATGGCCATTCCCGATGTTCTTGTCGTCGGCACGATGCTCAGCCGAGGCTACTGGTGTTGGGTACGCACAAAGAATGGTCAAAGATGTCCACGAGGTTGGGCTCAGATCAAGATACTGATATCATCCACAGGTTACCATCGAAAATTCAGGAAGTTGACAGGAGTTGATCTTCTTCTGCAAGATCCATGTTGATTTGGATAGTGACGATGATGATTACAGTTGGCGATTGTTGCAGGAATTTAACCAGTCTTTCCTATGAGGACTATGGCCCCTTCTGTTACACTACTAATATGAGGCTGTTAGGGCTACCTCACAACCCCCACAATTTTACGGTACTTACGACTGACTTCAGCTATACTGATAGCCCAATATAATGATTAACATGGCCAGGATGAATAACTGTGGTATTAACACCCTTAACAGGCCCTGATGCTAACTGACATATAAAATGAAAACACATAAAAGAGGTAATGTATTTTACTCACATGTTATGATCCATTGCATAAGGATTCAAATTAATGCACACGCTTAAGGGATAAGGACACCCGAAGCTGTAGAAAGGTGCGGAATCCTGTTACAACACTTCTGACGGGACACAAGAAATCTCCGCCTTGAAAACTTTATAAGAGGGTAATTTTGTACTCAAAAACATTTTTGTGTCTCAATATAAGACATCTTATTAAGCAGGAAAATGTCATAAAAGGTGATGTTATAACAGGGCCCCACTTACAAGTTTTATAATGCCTCTGAACACAGTGAGTCAGCAGGGGGTTGGAGAAGGGACTACTCCTGGGCAAAGAAATAGAGAAAAGGTTCGATGATATAAAATAGCTATTGACTCGAAGTGGTAAATGCGTAATGTAGAGTTGCCTGGGAGCGGCACAACGACACACCCTTCCTCTATTTGCCTGATCGCCTGACTAACTATCATGGTGGCAGCCTGCTAGAAGACTTGAGTGACATGGCATCAAAAGTCTTAAAAAGTTAATCATATGTTAGAAAGAAAAAAATTTACATAAAAGCTCCTCAAATTACAATAAGATTACACAGTGGACTACCCAATACAGTTACATAGCAGATTTAACACTAGGAAAATTCGCCAGTGCAGTTGGAAATTATCATACAAAAATATTTCACTGTTATTAAATTGGAAAGTTCCTTTCCTAGTCCTTCGTGACTGAAATTTAAATAAGCTCTTATTTATTAATGGAAAAATAGAAACAGAGAGTAATATAAAATACAACATTAAATGTGGCACTAGGTCTCTGAAGTCACTGGCCGAGTCCAAGCAGGAAAATTCAAGGAGAAGGGGTGTAGTTATACAAAGTAACTGTGCAATAAAAATGGGTTTGTTACCTAACCCAATCTGAATAGGCATAACCTTGTGATTAGTGTATCAGACATCTTGGGGACTCACGAAGTCCATACAAGGCACATTGAAATATCAGACCTTTCTCCCCTTTTCGAACTCCTTTTGGCTGAAAAATGTACAATATCAGTGTCAAGTATCCCATTCAAAAAGGCAGTTGGTATATCCATCTGCTTAACACACCAATCCTTATTAGTGAATATGAAAAGGCCAGCATGATTGTGGACATTTGGCAACAGGTGCATACACTTGTTCACTTCTGTCTGTTTGAAACTATTTAGCCTCTCACCTGACCTTAATTACGTCTGGTTTGGTGTGAAACATCCATTTAGTCTCAATTGGTTTAACAATCTCAGGTGGATCCACTGTTATCCAAGGTTGGAATTTATTGTGTGCTTCCAGTTCCTTCTTGATGGCTTCTCTCAATTCTTCACTTTCTTGTACTGCTTCTTCATAGGTTTGTGGATCACACTCACTCACTAGGCAGTAGGCAACATAAAGTTCATAGTAGTCCAGATATTTTGATTTTACTAATTTCCTCTTCGGTCTCATAGGTGATAACTCTTCTTTCTGGTTTCTAAATTCATGAAACTTGCCATCACTTTTGTCTGTGCTGTGTTGGCCAGTTCTTCCCATTCCTTGGTGTCCCCATCACTGAACTTAATTTTTGGTACACCGAGGATTTCCTGCTCCTCATACTGCACATCAGTCTCGTCAAATGTCACATATCTTGACACTTGTACATTGCCTGTAACAGGGTCCCATACCCTATAACCATTAGGACTTGAATCAAACATCCTTGTTGGGTTGGCTCAGGGAGCTTATTCCAAGTTTCGTCGGTAACTTCCGACATCGTATCGTACATACTGTCTCGCAGCTGACGAATATAATCGGCTGCTTGAAGACGGTATTCAGAGATGTTCGTCGTTTAGCACGACGATACATTCGGGCATCTTCGGCTTACTGACTTTCCTTACTCCAAGCTAGACGAGCGTTAGTATCTCTGTGCATGGTCGTCAACGTATAAACGAAATATTACTAGAATTACTCACTTTTTAAAATTGCGCAAATCTGTTGAAAAACATTATTTAGAGACACGAATAGTAAGCCTTATATTTTTTAGCTCATGAAAAATGGTATATAATTACATATATATATTTTATAAGTAAATAATAGAGTACAGTTTTCTTTGATTTTGTGGAGAGTGTAAGAAACTGTGGTTGGAGGCCATACAAAATTTGGCAAACAAGTAGTACTGCGACAGTTTATATGTACAAATATGTTTTAAGTATGTAAGACAGTTATTGCTAAAATGGCGGCCATATATCTAATTTGTGTTATATCGTCGAAACAATGTAATTAATTCCAATGAATCATTGCATACTGGCTGCCTATATTACAATCATCAAATGAGTCCACACAAAATATCGTTTTTCCGCCATTTGGTAAAATAGCATCACATGCCAAATTAAAATTATGCAATATCTCTTAAAAAACAACCAATTTATACAAAATATGGCAAACAAGTAGCACGATGGCAGGCCATGTATACTGATAAACTCTGAGAGGTCAGACACACACATTTTAAAAATGGCAACCATGTAAAACTTTTGATATGTTTGGTATATATATTTAACAACCAAATAAATTCAATCAAACTTTTTATGCTGACAGTATATACACTGAGGTGACAAAAGTCATGGGATAGCAATATGCAAATATACAGATGGCAGTAGTATCGCGTATACAATGTATAAATGGGCAGTGCATTGCTTGGGCTTTCATTTGTAGTCAAATGATTCACGTGAAAAGGTTTCTGACGTGATTATGGCCGCACGACGGGAATTAACAGACTTTGAACGCGGAATGGTAGTCGAGACGCATGGGACATTCCATTTCGGAAATGGTTAGGGAATTCAACATTCCGACATCCACAGTGTCAAGTGTGTGCCGAGAATACCTAATTTCAGGCATAGCCTCCCACCATGGAAAACGCAGTGGCCGACTGCCTGCACTTAATGACCGAGACCAACGACGTGTGCGCAGAATGGTCAGTGTTAACAGACAAGCAACACTGCGTGAAATAACCGCATTTATTTACATATTATTTTACATTGCAAAATTAAGGCAAATGCCTTTTATTACATTTAACCACGAATGCAGCATTATATAAAAAAGAGACAAGGAAATTAATATTGCACATACTTATGAAGTTATTACAAAATTGTCGATGTCCATACTAAGAAGACAAAACAAAATGATTGATTTACATACAATCAAGTTACTACAAAAATACTTGTATTTTTCATTAAATATCTACAACATTATTTATTTATTACTGTCAAATTTCTAGGAAATCATTAATGGCAAATACATGTATAATTATACCAATATTATGAAATCATTTATCATAAAGGAAACAATTAGCTAAAGAGTACAGAAATTGATAAGAAAAGCCTTACATTATTTTACCGACTAAGCACAAGAAATTTAAGATAATGTGTTGCATAGAAAAATAAATTTCCTAACAGGACTTTTAAATGCGAGTGTCGATTTTGCAGTTCGGATTTCGTCTGATAGCTCATTCCATGCTCTCGATACGGACACTGTGTTTTAATGGGCCGTACGGATATAGTTTTAGCCAGAAAACCTCTAGTATGGTGGTTATATTCTTCTTTTATTATTAACTGAAAGTGCGAATGTAAATGTTCTGCACGGGCAAAGGAAAGGATTCTTTACAGAAATAACAGCTACTTGAAAGTACATATTACCTTTAAGTGCAGCCAATTCAACTTCTTGTAATATGGTGGGATATGGTTCCATCGCTTCAAGTTGAAGATATAACGAACACAATAATTCTGAAGCACTATTTGCAACTTTGACGACAAATTACACAGGCCTGCGATGAAAAAACTTTTTGACAATTTTATCTCTTTTGTTTGTATTTTGGTGTGCTGAATTCGAAAATGATACTCAAATTCACATATCACGCAATGTTTTTCCGACAAAATGAGGTAATGTAACTGACTAATACAAACTGCACATTTTCATCTTCAATGAACTTTTTTACTTCATACCTACTCATTTCGAAAAAAAAAAAAAAAACTCAAAAACTTTTTTATGTTTACTTTTGTTGCACTCTTCACCATGACAATTCGAGCTGCGCACAAACAGAAAAACCGAACCCACTCATTCATGATCAAGAGAAAAAGGGACTATATCACAAATAAATAAAATTAATTAGTAATATTAATTTTGGAAATATTTTAAGAAAATATCGATTTTAAAATGTGTTTTGTTCAATAATACATCGTCAAATAATTGAGTAAAAACAGTACATAGGCGACAAAGGCGGATTGCAAAAAACTGGTATGTGGTAGAGAAAAATTGAGGTCAGTTTCGGATTCAGCATCCAAAAAATTTACGATAGCATGAATTTTGTAAAATGTTTTTAATGGTCCAAATTTTGCAGGCCTGTGTTATCGTTTAGATGTGTTGATAAAATATCGCAACAATTGAAGGGCGGAAAAATTAGTGTTTGGACCAACATCCAGAAAATTTTTTAGTCTCATTAGTGATTCCCGATGTCAATACGCCTGGAGAGCGCGGGAAAATTGCAATCACACCTCCAACGTCATCTAAAAGAACTTGTTTAAGGGCAAAGTTGAGCCGCAATTTTGTAGCGATAAATCCTTGCTGGCGAACCTAATGGTGTTTCAAACAACTTTGCCCAAATCTGTATCATTAGTTCACAGATTTTTCCAAAGAGGCGCTACCATCAACGCTACTTCTCCCCTCCAGTTTTCTTGTATTTTTCTCTCGCTCTTTCATGTCCTATCACAAAAAAAAGGGGGGGGGGGGAGAGAGAAAGCGATCCGTGAGGAGCAGGTCGCAACCCACTGTTGCCAGGTGCAAATGATACATAACAAGTTTTACGAACGTGCGTGTGTCTTCAATTTGTTTTAACAATGCCGAAGTTTTGTGAAGGTTTAAACTTGATCTAGGAAACAGACAAAACGATCAAGGGTGTTGCGTTCTCACCAAAAAGGTAGAGAAGCAAGAGTGGAGTGCAAAAACAGCTGAAAATCTTTCCAACCAATAAATACAAAAACGAACTTTCCTCTGAATTATTGGACGAAACCTGCCAACAGTGAGTGTGTGAATGTTTGTTTGTGTGTCTCTTTCTGTATGTGTACGTCAGTGTATGACTACATACGCATGTGTGTATGTATGTCTATCTACGTATGCAAGGATGTGTGTATGTATTATATACATTATATGTAAATATTCGTAAATACACACTGAAACACATATACTGTTACTGAAGTGCTGAAAAGGACATGGTTATGTACTATTCATTGTCAAGAACAAGAACGACTACATCAGTATCCCAACAATGTTTTAATTTTATTATCCACCATTTGATTCATTCTGCAGCTTAAAAACACCAACTAGTGTTATGCAATTCATTGCAGACATTAATATATTAACACAAAACTTAATATTTTGAAAAATATTTAACAACCTTATTTCAGAAACGTTGTCTCGAATAAGCCAGCTTTCATTTCTCCATGTAATATTCTTAATGTTAGGAGGGCGATTCTCTACAGATAATTTAATGTCTGAAATAACAATAGGGTTTCGTTTCGTAAAAATAATATATTATGCTAGGAAAATTGGTTATAGCTGTACACTGTATATTAATGAGCAACTACAGATGTACTTAGTAACATAATATTTCTAAAAACTAGTTTCTTACATATAGAAAATGAAAGGCAGCGAGAGACACTACCAACGGCCCAGGCAATTATTTGAAACTTCGGCAGTATGCTTCCTCGCTTTGCTCAGACACGCACTAATCATCAGACAAAAGTAGTTCAGTGACCAACTATGACATGTCAAGCTCTTTAGATTCAACTTAATTCATTACTAGGGGAAGACATTTCGCGAAAAGATTACAAGACAAGTTATATTTCAAAACACCGCATGGTCGTTTTCCTATCTTGGTTGAATCACTTTTTGGCACGTGTTAACTGTCTGCAAACGAATCACGTAGGAGCCATGCCGATGTTGCCGAATTCTGAGTGGCCCGGCCAAATATGAAAACGCCTTCTCAGGCAGACAGCAACCAATGGCAATAGACGAACTGCTGTTGGGTGCTTATAGTATTAAAGTCTACCGTGTACTCAATTTTTTTCGCTAAAAATTACTAGTTTTATATATTACTGCAACAAATACTGTTATAAATAATACATATTAATATCAATAGCTGCTAAGTAGGCCTGGTAGAAGTGTAGTGCACTAAAATGAAATTCCTTGCCCTTATTCAGCATCACTATAACAAGTGTCGGTTGTCATGAAGTATATCTAATGTTCCTCTCGTGCTACACATTGTTATAACATGTACACCTGAAGGGGCAGAACACGTTTCAATTAACAGTTTCTTTAAATGCTGTTTAAATTGTCTGGGCTTCTCGTTTATCATCTACTACTAATTTATGTAGAAAATAACAATCTGTTATTAAATTAAGTAGCTCTGTTTCTGCATGTTATGTATTATAAATTACCCTGCCACACAGAATATATGGCGGTGGTTATAATAAATTTGTGCAAAATTTGCTTAATTACTTACTTTGTTAATTTACTAAAATTTTCATTTATTTTCGTGCACCAAGTAAACGGAACTTCTGGAAGTGAACCATATTAATTCTTTTTCTTTTAAAATGTTACAGGAATTGACGGCCAATGAAAATATAATGCAAGTATATTTCTTAGTGGTGATTCACATTAAAAATATATTAACCATATTCCATGTACAAAATATCAAAATTAATTTGATAAGTAGATTTATGACCATAATTGAAAGTCCTGCTATTATACATAAAGAGGAGAACTATGAACATTGCGAAGATTTAGAAGAACTTAAAAAATATTAAAGTTCGTAAAAAAAAAAAAAAAAAAAAANAAATAAAAAAGTGTTTCAGTTTTAACATTTATCACGCATAGATAACAATTTTCTTTTTTTCACTTTTATCCACAATGCAACATTTCTTTAATAATTCTCATTTCTAACAATACGAAGTAATATTAACTCGTTTATTCATCCTCGACCTTCCCTCTGAATACCTAAACTTGTCGCCGGACGTTCCGTTGGTTTCTGCTGAATGGGGAAGCGAAGTCCCATCGAGACATGGCCAAGGGGGTTTGGGTTAGTTCCCGGCTGCTCGGAATAATAAATAAAGGGTGCCACTCAGTGTTTGCCCCACTGAGAGGTTCGAGACTCTTAGTTCAGGCGTGTCAGTCCCGCCATGTGACGATTTATTCTCCCTTGGCGGCAAGTGGGTAGGGTGCCTGTAATAGCGTGCACGGCACTGAGTACCTATCTACTACAACACATCCGCTGTAGGCCGCAGACGACGCCTCTGTCTCTCGCGCTCTGGGAGAGCTACCGCTGGCTAGAGAGTTCAATTAGATTACGCAACACACAGTTACCATTACATTTGTTTATTTATGAAAATACGTGCCATGGACAGATACTTGTTACTTACAGACTTAGAATATACAAGCACACACTCATACAAGTAAAGACTTATCTTGGCTCGCTTACACTGAAATTTTAAGTTGAAACTTTCTGATGCCGAATAATGCTGTCAGGAGGGTGTCGGGGCTGGCGTGGGAGAAAAATTATTTGTAATAATAATAACCAAAACGCGCAATTAGGCTACCGCCCGGTGGCGAGATCTCTCACCTCTCCCCTACCCGACAAAACTCCTCTTCCACGCCCTTCCTGAACTTGGCACCCCCCCTCACCGATACCAATTCCTACCGCCACATTCCACTCCCTTACAGACCTCACAAGCATAAACTGCCTACCTCGCTCCGATCTCCTCCACACTTTCTGAAGCTTCTCACTGTTGTTTCCTCTCCCTCTAAACACCCATTTACTTAGCTGGCATCGTAAACTTCCCCATCCTCCCTCTCCATTCTCTATCCTGTACATCATGACCAGACTTTCAACTTTCCTCCTGTCCTTCAAGAGCTCCAACCCATTTATTTCATTATCACTAATGGCCTGTAGTTCCCTTCATTATCGCCATCCTGCCCCTGCCTTCTCCACCTACCCTTCACCCATACTGCTGCCCTACTTTGCACCTTCTCTAGCTCTTGCACCTCCACCTCCACTTACAGGTCTCATACTGCTGCCACAATTTTAACATCGGCCGTAATATTATGCCATATGCCTTCTTCTTCACCTCACAGCTGACTCCCTTCAGCACCTTTCCCAAAATACGCAAAGCCCTTCTTCCCTTTGCGGCCACCTTCTAACTGATTTTTCCATCTGAGGTCTCCCTGCAATACAATCCCTAGATACCTATTTTCTGCTGCTTCTTCTATCTCTTGCTCCTCCCACATGTACATGTATCTGCTTATCACCTTCTTCCTTGTAAATCTCACTACCTTAGTTTTTCTTACATTTATCTTCATTTTATTCTCCATGATCCAAAACCACATTCTGTCAATGTCTGCCTGCAAGTTTTCACCCCCTCCCATGGCTGAATACAATACACAATCATTTGCAAACAATTTAATTTTTTCCCTAATCCCCAAACCCATGTAATTTACAATTATGGTAAACAACAGAGGGTCCAGCACGCTTTCCTGTGGCACCCCTGATGTAACATCTCCTTCCTCCGATATTGCCTTCCCAACTTTCACCCTGTTTCTTCGCCCCCTGAGGAAGTCCCCGATGTATTCCACTACCCACTTGTCCGGTATCAGCTAATCCACTTTCTTCATCAAAGTCCGATGGGGTACCATATCGAATGCCTTCTCAAAGTCTATGAAGCAGCCATACATCTGTTTCCCCTCATCAACTGCCTGCACCAGATCCTCTAACAGCCCAGCCAACAGCATCTGACATGAGTATCCTTTTCTGAAACCATGTTGTGACTCCTCTAAACAATTCCTCTTGTTCATAACATTCACCACATACTGAACCACCGGCCTCTCCATTACCTTTCCTGTACTCGATGTGAGACTCACTGGTCTGTAGCTGCCAGCCCTCCTCCTATCCTCTCCCTGTTTTTGTATTGGGATTACCAACGCATCTATCCGACGTTGTGGCAACTTACCCTCTCCTAAGGACTTGCTGATTACCATTGCTATCTCCCACTCCCTCATCTTTAACTTACTAAACAACCCCCAATCCCTATAAGCTTCGCTGTTACCATCCTCCTTTGCCTCAAACACTGACAAGTACTGGCCTTGCAGCATCTCCGATTTCTCTTGGTCATTTGATGAAGTCCTGGCATCCCTACCTTTTAGCAGAGGGATCTCTTCCTCTCCTCCCCTAACCTTCTTAACATACCTAAACAGTTTCCCCCATTCCTTTCCTTTTCCTTCCATCATATTCCCTAAAAATATATTCTTCGCCTGTTTGATCATCCTTTCAAGCTTCCTTCCTATTTGTGCTTTCAATTCCTGAGCTCTTGCCATCGCTTCATTTATCCACTTGGCATGTAATTTTCTACACTTCCTCTTAATTTTTTGTATTTTATGTCCATAATATGGTGGATATCCCCCAGACCATAATCTTTTCTTTGGCACAAATTTCTCCAACATAACCTCCATTATTCTTCTAAATTCTTCCCATAATCCTTCCACACTTTCCTTCATAGATCACTTTTCAAACCTATCCCTCAGGAAAATTTCTACCCCTTCTTGTCTCCTCTCCCATATGCCACAATAACCTATATGCCGTTTGCTCTTCCCTCATCCTTCCAAGCCCAATTTCCACAAGAGGAATATCATGATCGCTTATGCCATCCAATACTATTGCACCAACAACAGCATTCCCAGTTCTGACCAACACCACATCCGGCACTGAGCCAACACCATCTTCATTACACCTCGTAGGTATTTCTACTATCTGGACCAAGCCTCTGTTGACTAACTGCGCTGCCATTCTCTGCATCATGCTGCCAATCCCTTCTGCACCCTCTAGCCATCTCACACTTGGCGTATTTAGATCCCCTGCTACAACAACCCACTGCCTGACCTTTAGTCGATCAATCCTTTCCTTGATCGTCTCAATTGCCTGCCATCCCTATCCTGGTGGCCTTACGCTGCCAGCAAAGTAATCCTCATACTACTACTACCCCCATTAAATTTAATTTCCATCACCTCAACATCTTCACTAATCCATTTTACTGATTCTTTCAGACCCTCCCTTACTCACACAAAATGACTTTATTTCAAGATAAGTACATCATACAGCATCAGCATACAAAACGTCGAAACGCCATAACAGGTGTTCGAAGGTTGCTCTGCCCATAGCAATGCGATTTTCCTCACTTTGGATGCATGCAACATGCATGGAGCTTGGCCACCGAATGCACTCATGACCATTGCCATGCCCCAGTACTCACTGCATGTGAATTCCATTGCCTCCTTGGCACTACTGGGCTAAGTTCATTCCATTACCATATGTCTTACAACCGACACATTAGCTGCAGCATTACCACGTCACCTCATTTTTATCTAATTGGAATACCAGACGTTTGCTACAGTGGTTTTTGGACATTTCATGTCGTTTTTCTCGTAAACTAAGGATCTTACGCATTTTTATCACAGAGTATTTTTTACGTGGTTTTGATCACACATTCGTGTGGTGCAGTCCGTATCCACGAATTACCCGACAGCCTGTATATTATACCATACATCTGTATTATTTCTAATCCAGGATGTACTCTGCACTTGCAGTATGTAATCGATAGTGCACTAGGGACATATAACCTACAAAACAATTATAGGTAAGCTGATTTAAGGCACAGTAAAACCAGCAGTTTTCCAAGTCAAATTGTAATCACAACAACCAGTAATAATTTGGAAAGTAGGTAAAAATGAAACTTGAAAGAAATGGGAATGGGATAACACTAAATAAATACAAGTAAATTAATATTTGCCGTATCCCGTCTCTCTGGCAGACGGAGGATGACGGACGAACGGGCACTACTATTTCCCGGTGGGAGGAGTTCGCGCTCTGCAGGTTCGCTCCAGCGCCCTCCAGGAAGGAGGCTCCAGGGTCGTTCGACACGGCTTGTTGTTCTTAACGACGCTAATTGGAACTGGAGCCCACGGCGAGGCGCACCTAACTGAACACCAGCGTCGTCAGCAGCATTTCCGCGGCGTGCTGCAGGAGTGTGTGGTCGTGGAGACTTCAACGCGCGATCAGAAAAGATAGCACGTGTGCTTTTCTAATTCTCTTTAAATATTATAAAGTCAGTTTTGATCAACGGTATTGTATATTTCTCCTAGCAATATCTGATGTTGTTAAAGCATTATTAAATTCTAAAAAAAACATTTTTTTTTATTTTAGAATTTTTTTAACTACGGTGTCACCTGTTGCTATACAGCTACGAATTAGTTACGTGATGTAAGAGCACAATGAATCACTCGAATGAAAGTTTATTATTTATTAACCATCAAGAATGGCACGTTTGGAGCGGTCGGTAAACGAACACCCTAACTGAGCTCAGCGAATATTAAAAATATGATCGCGGTAGTTTTGTGTGCGATGGCTGGCTTGGTGACCGCGAGCGCGCAAGCCGGTGAAGAAGAGGTGATCCTTAACGACATCCTCAACCCGGATCTTCTTCCGGGCAATCTGCTGCTGGACCACGTGATGATCGACGGCAACTTCACTAACGTCACAGCTCCCGGGACCAACGTCAGCGCCGGAGACGTCAGCGAAGCTCTTGAGACGATGGGCTTCCACAGGTAACAAACATAGCTGCTTCATGGGTAATCGGGCACTTTTCGAAGCAACGTTAAACGAATTGCAGCCCTTAATTGAAGAGTTTTGCCTGCCTGCAGCTGTTTCGCGCATTCAAGGCCTTCAAGGCGTTCAAGCGCCAAGGCCAACTCTTGCTCACTCATCACTTGCCTCATTCATAACCTCCGCGTGCAAGGCGATCAACTGGCGAGCTTGTCTTTCCGTCGGTGACCTGTCTGAACGTGACTTTAAGGGGGTGACCCTACAATTTTATGACACGCTAAAAAAGCTAAAAGTAATATGTGCGTCCAAAAACGACTCTAAGGTTCCTGTGTACAAAATGTAGCAGCTACGACTAATTGTGAATACGTTCGTTTTAATCATTTACACACCAGAAAAAAAAAAAATGTTGCAGTAGAAATAAAAACTTGAAATTTTTCTTTGGTCACGAAACGTTTCTTAAATCCTTTTCGTGTTCAGACACCACTGCCAAATATGCAACAGTTCTTGAATCACGTGTTTTCTATGTATCGCACTTCATGCGCCAATTTGGTGGAACTCTTAACATACACCAATACCGAAACAAAGTAAAAAAAAAAAATTGCAATATTTAAAATTTTGGCGACTAAAATAGATTTTTTCTTAGTTCACCTAAGTTTACTTTTAAGTAAGACATAGCGAAACTGTGACATATTTATGTCTGCAACAGTGCCGTTTGTTAATGGCACGGATTTATAAAATGAATGGAAATGCTAAAATATTAATCTATAAATGAGTTGGAAAGATAGTCAATTTGCAGTTAATTAACATCCATTTTAAGTCTTGCTTAGCATCTATTTTTTGTCCAATTTGAATACTTCCACCATATGTACAATTAAAATTGTCATCAAACAGATGACTTTATTCATGGGCCTCATAAAGTGTAGCTATGAAATTGTTATGGATGTAAATATGCTACTAATCTGCTAATTTATACAATCACGTGTATGAAAAATACACAAATTAGGTAAAATAAACTCTGACTACAATTATAAATGTGACACTTTTAATTGAACGCTTATACATGGAACTAATTTCCCTTCATCGCTGCCAACTTAACTGAGGAAGTGTCACATGGCGTGATCGTTAAGGTATATGCAGTTACGCGCAGATATATTTTTTCCATGGTAAGTTTGGAAAGTTCTCAATAAATAGCGAAACAGCTACACACAATCTGTGGGAAGATAAAAAATGAGAGAGTTCAAAACAGCTTAGTTAACTCCGAACTTGTGTATTAACGACAGATGGCTAGTTGTGTGCTTAAATGGAGTCTTGGCCCATGTCTCACGGTTGGTAAATATAACTAATTATTTGATGCTTGACGGTTATTTCTGGATAACTGAAGTGTAAAATCTTGGCACTGAAAAGTGAAACAACACAATAGGAAGGAAGTAATGCGCGTTTGGTGACAAACAAAAATATTCTATAGTCACAATATTCGTGAATCTGGCACTTTCGAAACCCGGACCAAGGACATTGTTTGGTCCACAGACGAGAATTTAAAAGTAAGGCATAACGAACAGCATAAAAGACAAAGTTACACGCTTGGTTGCGGTTTTTTGATTACGTCGACTTATGAAAATCCGTCTCATATGGCAACTATCAGCCAATGTTATCAATTAATTTTATCAATGTTAATTTTGGTTTGTTGCACAACTCACCCAGCACTCACCCATCACTCACTCCGTTATAAAAAATACACCTTAAATAATAAGTAAAAGAAATATAAAATATTATTTTTTATTGCACTCAGTTAAATAAACCGACTGAATAACATATTTTCGTGATTGGTCAGTGTCAGGAAATAAAAATGGTCCCCGCAGCTGAAGCACGAACTATCGGAGTAGGAAAACGAATTGTAGCATCTACCACTTGGTCACTCCCTTAGGCTACAAATTATTGTAAATTATCATTTAAGTGAACTTCGATATAGCTGGTTTGCGTTTAATTAAAAACATTTGGAACTAACATCTGAAAAAAAAAAAACCACAGCGCCTAGCTGCACATACACTGCTGGACATGTAAATCGCTTCATCCATAAGGTGTCATAATTCTGCAATAAAATCAAGACAACATGCATTACCAATTACCCAATGCAAATGGTCAAAGCGACGTCGCAGAAACGTCACTGCAACGCCTGTGGCCATTATTTGAAAGGGCTATTCAGCAAGTTGAAAATGCAGAAGTCAGCGTGTTACGAAGCAGATCGGTCAGTCTGCACGAAGCTAGGTGGTCGGCTCGTCGTGTAGCCATTCGCCTTGGTCTTGCGGTCAACCACTGTGTCACGATGTGCGCAGGCGTGGATACGTACAGGTCTTACATCACGTAGAGTAGGTATTGGTCCTGCCAGAGACGCTCTACAGTTGGAAAAGATCGCCGTATCCACCGACGGACGTGCAGTATCAGAACGTGGCACCGCATCCAGTGTGTGGGGTCTGCACTGCATTTGCCCGTATTAGCAAGAACAGTTCGTCGCCGTTTGTCTTTCACCCCTTCACCATCGTGCGACACGCCATAAATGGAGCAAGGAACGTCAAAATTGGACAGACGAATTACGACGCATAGTGTTCGGCAAGACCCGCTTCAGTCTTAATGCAGATGATGGTCGCAGCAGGGTTTGGGGCCGCAGCGGGCAATACCAAGATCCTGCACTAATTCGCGAACCCCGCACGTCCCGGACACCAGGTGGTATAGTATGGGGCGCCGTCAGTTATGACTCCCGGTCACATCTCGTAATTGTCGAAGTCACGGAGACAGTCCAGCGAGATGTCAATGCGGTTCTACGGCCCTATTTAAATTGTATTTTTTTACTGAGAAATTGTTTGTAATTTTAAAAATCCTTCTAACAGTACAAATATATTGTAAAACTATTCGTTTGTAAAACTACAAGGGCCGTGCTTGTAATAGACCTCAAGAAATGTTTGTAATATGCTGACCCGTGTCTACGAGCTTCAGCAAAATGGCGGACACTCAACAACGTAAAACCGTATATAGCTGTTTGTGGAAAATCTATGGGTGATAAAGAAATGTATTGCAAGTTTGAATAACGTAAAACACTTAAAACAACTCAAATATTCATAATAAAACGACTATTTCAATAAAACGTAACCGTATTACTCATGAACTGTTTCCTAGCTACACAGAACTCTTAAAAAATCTCTCAAGACCCCGTTGTTAAGAGCTGTCCAAGTCTCTGAAATCAACAGAACTCTTAAAATGAAAAAAATGTATTTTTCTTAATCAAATAACGTTAAATTATTTTGTAGGCACTTGCAGATATATGTTTACTATAGAAATAAGTGTCAAGTTCGTCTTGCGGTTAAGGGTGCGGGTATTACATAAGGGATATGGGTTCTAGTCATCATGATGGCAAGGTGTAATTCTTTTTTTTCGAGAAATATATGTTGAAATATTTTTTTTGTTACTCTTTATTAATAATTCACTACATTAATTTTATAAAAAAAAGTTATGTACACACTTCAATAATGTAAGTTGTAATACAAGGCTATAATTTGTAATATTACAAATATATGTTTTGCAGGTTTTACAAGAAAACTTTGTAGTTTTACAAAGGATTCTCTTGGCAACTGGGTTTCCAAGGATTTTTCTTGTAAAAGTACGAAAATTTTTTTTGGAGTGCATAATGACAGTTCGCATTACCCAACAGGCTCGACAAGTTGTGGACACCATTCCTTGGCCTGCCAGGTATCCAGATTTGTCCGCTATTGAACACGTATGGGATATGGTGGGGCGACGTTTGCACCACCGTCTACCACCTGCCCAAACACTGGCTGATCTATGCTTGAATTTTTAGGAAGTACGTTGGCATGTGCCTCAGGACACTATCTGCCACGTGTATGATGGAATGCCTCGTCGCATCGCTGCCTGTATAGCTATAATAGAAGACTCTACACCATATTGAAAGTTTGATTTGATGATGATAACCAGCGCACTCTCTATGTTTGAAAAACTAATCACTTCTCATATGTACCATCATCAGCCATAAGCTTGTGTGGTTTAATGAAGTTACACGTAAGAAAGAGTGTGTGGCGGTTTCTATGTCCAGCAGTGTACTTTAACGTACACGCTGACCAAACTGCTCTCTGTAAGGTTGGCAGAGACGCAGTGGAAATAATTTCGTGTTTTAATGACAACTGGATTTATTTAACGTAAAAATAACATATGGTGGGGTGCGTATGCTAGTTGCTTAGTAATAATTATCAGTGTTTCAACATTGAATTACTATGTCACCAATAGGACGCTTTTAAATGTTTTTGCACTCCGTCCAACATAGTTTCAATGTAACTATATTGTTTTCAAGTTAGTCATATACAAAAAGACGAGCCTGTTGAAAATTCAAATGTAAACAAACATGTTCATCACTGTTGACCATGTGTATTGACTGGTGATTGGTGATTGGTGAGTCAATGCGGGAACTTGAGCAGAAGACTTGACCTCTTAACGAGCCTACTCGTTCACGCGCGATCGGTAGCAGAAAATGTAATATCATAGTCGGTGCTGCACGAAGCCAGTTGTTAATACCAATACAGACAGCGCCCTTTCCTAGGTAATGCTATTGGCTATTGCTTAGACACAAACATTTTATAATTGCGATATAAACCAAAATAAACTCTTTTCATACGCCTCATTGTGTAAGTTATTTTAAAGGAAATCGTAAGTACTTGTCAGACCAGAAATATCCTCTGATACAAAACCTGAAACGAAATATTCAAGTAAAAGTTAAGGGGTTGATTTAGTTTTTGCTTGTTATATCCACAAAAGAGTTTAGTTGGTTTACAAGCAACATGTTTACGTTCCCGATAATTGTTCACAGTTAAAGTAATAATACAGTGGCTGGGTCCATGGCAATGTCAACTTTACGTACCGCGTAGAGATACAACATGGTTAAGAAAAAGAAAAGTAAATCCTAGCAGTACTCAGTTAATCACACAGCAAACATTTCTTTTTCAGTAAACTTCCTAAATTATAAGTGAAATTATATATATATATATATATATATATATGTATATAATGCAAATTTTATCATTCATCAGGTTGAAAATATGGAATTTTGAGCATCGCTACTATACAGAGATGCGCACTTTACTACGCATTTGACTGTTTCCGAAGGTAGTGTAGAAAATCTATAATGTTTAATGTGTGCATAGAAAATACTTTACCGTTTGCGTTTTCTCAATGTGCGTTCACACTGACGTGGTAAATTTGCGAACTATTTCTTAGAGTGGCAGAATGAACAGCCCATAGTATCTTCGCATCCTGTGACGTATGTTGAATGTACCAACTCTAGACCTGATCTGCGTAGACGTCACGCTGAAGTTGGGAGCGCAGGTGCCAGTTACGGTTGTAATGTGACGTCAGCAGGAACGCAGGACGCCAAGTTCCTTACTGAGAAAAAGTTGTAATTTATACCCAGTAAAATGTGTCACGTGAAATAAACTTCAAGCTACTTTTCCTTCTCTTTGCTTAAATTATGCAACTAGTTTAATTATACAGATAAATTCATGGTTTAGCATAAATGGAAATTAATTTTGTGTTTATCAAAGATTTTATTAGACTACGGTTATTGGTTTTCTACGATGACCCCTTAATTTAGGTCATTATGATGCATGGAGCTACAAGTCAGAATACCTGTTGGCGAATTTCGAGAAGTTATAGTGACTGACGTTCTTGAGAATCTAACTTCCCTTCGCGTTCACCTAAACTCATTTTTGCAACTTTTCTCCTGCAATTTTATCACTTAAAATAAATGCTTACCTTGTTAAAAGCCTGTTGTGCGGGTTGCGTTTTAATGTATTGCGCGTTGCGTCTGACTACTTGCAGGCAAACATACTGCTCAAGAATGTCTTCGTCCCTTCCTTTAACTAGACCGAGGCCGAACACTTCTTACCGCGCTTTGCATTCAGTACAGACTGTTTATTTCGTTGAAGATTACGGTGTCAGGGGATGGATAAAGCAAGACTATGTGCGGTATGAGGAATGACGTCTCCGAATGCAAATACGACAGAAGCCGTTACTTCAAACTTGCCTTGTTCCACGGAACTTGTAATCGCCACCCACCAGTCAGCGTGGCGTAGTGTTGGAATCGTTCCGTCAGTAAATTGTTATTTGCGATTTGAAGTATTCATTTCGTTTACAGCCTTCAGACATTTGTTTTACATTCGTAACAACATATCTACATACACGCGTAGATTAAATATATCAATATAAATTAAAGCAAACCTAAGTGTGAAATCATAAGTAGTTATGTTCATAATTAAATCCAAAATTTCCCAAGCACTACTATAATATAAATACGCACTGAACGATTTAATAATTTGAAAGAAAGTAATATTTAACATTTATATAAAGAAGAAAAAACCGCCAATAGCGAATATGAAATCTACAGTGATCCCTAGTTACAAAACATATCTCCAGAATACGATAATTATGCTTTCACAAGTATTTATTGAGAGATTTGACTTGTACCACGACAGATAGTTGTGCGTCGAGCGTTTTGCTAGGCGTTTGCGTCGAGGTAAGCAGAACCATGGAAACAACACTGATATCTAGTACACTGAAGAGCCAAAAAAAAAAAAAAAAAAAA
>NQII01001139.1:430410-492005 GCA_002778355.1 Clitarchus hookeri | reverse complement strand
AAAAAAAAAAAAAAAAAAAAAAATACTCGTACACCTGCCTAAATCGTGTAGGGACCCCGCGAGCACGCATAAGTGCCGCAAGATGACGTGGCATGGGCTCGAATAATGTTTGAAGGTATGCAGGAGGCAATTCACACCATGAATCCTGCAGGGCAGTCCACAAATCCATAGGAGTGCGAGGAGGTGGAGATATCTTCTGAACAGCACGTTGCAAGGCATCCCAGATATGCTCAATAATGTTCATGTCTGGTGATTTAGGTGGCCAATGGAAGTGTCTTAAGTCAGAAGAGTGTTCCTGAAGTCACTCGGTAGCAACTCTCGACGTATTGGGTGTCACATTGTCCTGCTGGAATTGTCCACGTCCGTTGGAATGCACAATGGATATGAATGGGTGCAGGTGATCCGACAGTATGCTTACGTATATGTCACCTGTCAGAGTCATATCTAGAAGTATCAGGGGTCACATTTCACGCCAACTGCACTCGCCCCATTCCATGACAGAGCCTCCACCAACTTGAACAGTCCCCTGTTGACATGTAGGGTCCATGGATTCATGAGAATGTCTCCATACCCGATACAATTGCAAACGAGACTCGTCAGACCAGGCAATGTGTTTCCAGTTATCAACAGTCCAATTGCGGTGTTGGCGGGGCCAGGTGAGGCGTAAACCTGTGTGTCGTGCGGTCAACAACGGTACACGAGTGGGCCTTCGGCTCCAAAAGCCCATATCAATGATGGTCCGATGAATAGTTCACACGATGGCACTTGTTGATGCCCCAGCATTGAAATCTGCGCCAATTTGAGAAAGGGTTGCACGTCTGTCACGTTTAATGATTCTCGTCAGTCGTCGTTTGTCCCGTTCGTTCACGATCTTTTTCCGGCCGCAGCGATGTCGAAGATTTGATGTTTTACCGGATTCCCGATTTTCACTGTACACTCGTGAAATGGTCGTTCGCGAAAATCCAAATGTTATCGCTACCTCGGAGATTATATGTCCCATCTCTCGTGCGCCGACTATNAAATGGTCGTTCGCGAAAATCCAAATGTTATCGCTACCTCGGAGATTATATGTCCCATCTCTCGTGCGCCGACTATGACACCACGTTCAAACTCACTTAAATTTTGATAACCTGCCATTGTAGCAGCAGTAGCCGATCTAGCAACTTTGCCANGACACCACGTTCAAACTCACTTAAATTTTGATAACCTGCCATTGTAGCAGCAGTAGCCGATCTAGCAACTTTGCCAGACTGTTGTTGTCTTATATAGGCGCTGCCGACCGCATCGCGTTACTGTGATAGGTTCCATAACGCTTTTATTTGCATACGCACGCCTATACCAGTTTTTTTGGCTCTCCCGTGTTTGTATTGTGTATCGCAGTTGGACGCACGGGCATTCTGTGCTTGCCGAGCTGGTATAGCTTTTTTGGAAACTAAGGTTTAAGGTTCCCGCACTGCGAGGCCTCGAACACGCAAATTACGTCTTGGTAGGGGGAATTAGTACTATTTTATATTTTTCTTTATTAATATTCTGCGCACACCATTCTGCTCCGGTCTCGAACTCTCAGCACACGCAAAACTGAAGATGGGCTGCTTGGTAAAACACCTCGCTTACATTTTAATTACGTGTGGTGTTTACGAGGGTTTTCTCGCCCTTAGGCTCTATTTGTACAAATATCAAAAAAGTTTGGCACCACCGGGATATACTCGGCTGCTCACGGTTCAAGAGAAAGTATGTAATGTACACACCGTACGTACAGAATATCACGCTTGTCATTCCGATGCCCAGCGGACATTCTTCATGAGCAACATTACAGACGGTGGAAAACATTTTTCTAGGTGTGTATATTATACAAACAGTTTTGTATGTTTGATAAAATAATGTATTGAAAATATAAAATATATTTTGCTCGTAGCGTTACACGAAAATATTTGGCTACCAGTTACCAAATAATTGTTCGTAAAACGTACAAAACATATTTGTATGGTCCATTCGCGATTACTTCCAACTTTTCGGAAGCCCTGCTGAAGTCCTGCTTTCAGGATATTCCTCCGCATAATGCAAACAAAACTAGAAAATTACACTAAAGGGATAACGCACTGCATTCATGCGCACTCAGTTTCGTAATATTTTGCATGGGAGCTAGTTCTTACCAAGCATTACCATCACACCTATTTTCTCCATATTTTTATTCCTATTAATTACAAATTAAATATAATAACCTATAAATAAAATACAAGTAAAAGTTTAGTTAAATGAATAATGAGATACTTTTATGTTAACTGAAGTATAAAACGCTTTTGATACATGAAATATTTATAAAACAACCAAAAACGTCATACAAGGAGTGATTTTTCGAACGTTTGATTCAAAAAGTGTGAAGAAATAGCGAATCGACTATACTGTACACGTGGTGTAGTACATTCACGGCTACTAACATNTGATTCAAAAAGTGTGAAGAAATAGCGAATCGACTATACTGTACACGTGGTGTAGTACATTCACGGCTACTAACATATTTTCAGAAGCCCTGCTTATGTTATACTTCCCGGATATTCCACTGCCTCATGCAAACAAAGCTTAACCAGGTCTAGAAAATTACACCAATGGGACTACACACCGCATTTGTGCGCAGTCAGTGTAGTAATATCTTGCATAAGAACTATTTATTACTGGGAATTATCAACACACCTGTTTTCTGATTGTTATTNCTCAGTGTAGTAATATCTTGCATAAGAACTATTTATTACTGGGAATTATCAACACACCTGTTTTCTGATTGTTATTATTCACATTAATTATAAATGAAACATTATAATTTAGAGGTAAAATATAAGCAAAAGTTAAAATTAACTTAAAATAAGGTACTTTTACTTTATCAGAAGTATAAAACACTTCTGATACACAAAAATTTAGGAAATAACGAAACGTGTCATACGAGGTGTCATTTTCCAACGCTTATATACAAAAAGTGTAGAGAAACCGCGAAAAGACTGTGCAGCGAGTTGACGTGCTGTGCGCAGGAGGATGATGAACGAGTACCTGTGCCGCAGCTACGTGGCGGGGCAGATCCTCAGCGAGGTGATGGTGTCGGCGGCCCCCAGGGCGGAGAAGCGGCTGGGCAGCCCGCCCCCGCACGCGCCGCGCCAATGGCAGTCCGACGCAGGCTCGCTGTCCAACAACCTGCTGGTCGACCCCGGCTCCGCCAAGTACAGGAAGTGGCTCGCCAGGTACCGTCACTCACTCAAGGCTGTTCACGACTGACTGAGCACTTGCGGAAGCCCTGTTTAACATATACTTGTACGCACGTTGTGTATTCTTCCGCCATATGTAAAATTAACATTGTCACGTGCCTGATCACTTCANAACATATACTTGTACGCACGTTGTGTATTCTTCCGCCATATGTAAAATTAACATTGTCACGTGCCTGATCACTTCATTCATGCGTCGGTCAAGTGAAACTGTACACTTATTGAGAAAGTAAATACTTTACAAATTTTCCTATTCTTAAACTTACAAGCATTAAAATAACAGAAAGAAAAATTTTTTTTTTTCAGTATTCGGTAATGTTTACCTAACACTTCTAATTCAACGGTAAATCATGGAACTACTTTCCCCCCGTCGTTATCAGCTTTACTGGATACATACGACTCATGGCNAATCATGGAACTACTTTCCCCCCGTCGTTATCAGCTTTACTGGATACATACGACTCATGGCCCCCTTTAAAATATACGCATATATTGGCAGTAACATTTTTCAAAAGTTTATTTCCAAAGTGCTCACATTACCGCGAGTAGCCTTTACCGATATATTTAGAGGTACGCGAAATCTTTCAAATACTTTCGGTGTCAGGCTAGACTCCAATCACCCGTACTCCAGCGTTACTTTTACGATTTGACCGCTGTGGTTTTGTCATGCATTGTTTAGCTCTTCAGCCAGTAATAAACAGACAGTAACAACGTGACCTTATCACTTGCAACCAAGTAGAGTAAAAAAAAAAAAAAGCCTTAGCAGCCAATTAATAACCAAGTGTGGTTCGAATATGTAGTATTAAGTCTAGGCTGCTGCCAAATGAATTCGCAAATTCCACATACCTCTAGATACAGTTCATTCGTGGTCACTTCCACCGTTTCCGAAGCCCTTCTTAAGTTCTTCTTTCACGCCTTTCCTCCGCCTCGTGCAAATAAAGCTTAACTAAGTCTAGGGAATCGCACCGCAGGACGTCGCACGGTATTTGTGCGCACTCAGCTTATTACATGAGAACTTTTTTTTAGAAAGCATTACTCGTATTAATTACAAATGGAATATAGTGATCTGTAGATAAAATTAAATATAAAGTTCAATTCAACAAAAATAAGATAATTATACTTTTTTTTTATTTCGGGGTTTAAATTGCCTCTAATAATGACAAGAAAACACTATCAATTTAGGAAAACGAGAAACAATCAGCCACGACCTGCATAAAGGAACCATCGCAACGTTCGTCTGAACCCATTTTGAAAATTCCTGGGAATCAGAAATCGTTATGGCCGGGCCGGATATCGAATATGAGTCTTCCCGAATTCAAGTCGAGTACTTTACCACTACGCTACCTCACTCAGTTAAGTTACCTGAGGTATAAAAATCATACTTGTATTATAATTATATATTATTTCATTTATTACATCTTCATATGGATAAACGTACTACGTTTAAGTTAGCCACGACTTCGTAATAAGCGAGTGTGGCGCCAAGCATTATAATATTTGTAAGTCGCCAGATAGGAAAGTCAATTGAATAGCTCTGCGAGAGATTGTTCACAAATTTACATAATTGCACACGCGTACCGAGAAAGCACTAAGAGGCCTCTAGGATCTCGCCCTGAAATCAAATTTAGAGAATTTTTTCATTATATTCATTATAAAATAAACAGTTATCGATCACGTCGAGTTGAGTTGAGAGATTTGGACAGCTCTTAGAAACGAGGTTTTGAGAGCCGATGAGGGTGAAATGAGGTGAGAACGGAACAGCGCTGGAATGCAAGGGTGGGGGAACGGGAGATCCCAGAGAAAACCGACCTACCAACGGCATCGTCCGGCAGGATTCCCACTTACGAAAATCTAGAGTAACCAGGCCGGGAATTGAACCCGGNGACCTACCAACGGCATCGTCCGGCAGGATTCCCACTTACGAAAATCTAGAGTAACCAGGCCGGGAATTGAACCCGGTTCGCCTTAGTGGGAGGCGAGCTGTCTAACCGTTCAGCCACCGCGGCCTCTCGTCGATCATGTGGCAAGCGAGGTGGCCAGCTCCCTATCTCACCAGACGAGTAAGAAGTTTTGGACTACGAGTTTCCGTAGTCTTGGATGTGTGTTTTGTTTTTCGACGTAAGGATAGGTTGGCAAAGTTTGTCAACCGTTCTTTGACTGTCCTATTCGAATAAAGTGGGAAAGCGGAAAAGCTACAGTGGGAAAATTTTTTTTTGTTGTTTCTGCTTACGAATAACATTTGAGAAAGTGCCACTTTATCTATTGTTATCNACAGTGGGAAAATTTTTTTTTGTTGTTTCTGCTTACGAATAACATTTGAGAAAGTGCCACTTTATCTATTGTTATCTATCGTTATTTTATCGAGAAAGAGAGAGAGACTAAGACTAGTGTTTCCACGAGTCAGTGGAATTTAAAGGGGGCCAGAAAAAATCAGAGGAGAGAGAGAGCAGGGGCAGGAAACAACAAGACCCTGAGAAATCACGGCAGTGCCTGCAACACGACGATGCAACTGAAGGACACTGCACACTTTGTATTAGGTACTTAAACAAGTACTTCAGCTACGATAAGATTCTAATCATGGAAAAATCATGATCGTATGTATATACACAAGGTAACTATCTACTTGTAAATTTTCGTGCAGGAACAAGAAAACTTATTTCCGATGATGGCTATAACAGAAAAATATTGAGCTAACTACCGGAAACTTAAAAAGACAAGACGACAAAATATAATTTTCTTCCTTTTAGAAAAAGTCTTTTTTTAGGACTACAAGCATATACTGCGCATATGAAAGTTGAGAAACTGCGATGGAAAATATGACAGGTTTTAAATGTTAAAATAAGTATACAATTATCGCTGCTGCTATCGTAGTTGCCATTCGTACGGCCGTGGCATCGCTTGTATGATGTGAACCAAGCGTTGGAATTAAAAAAATGCNGCTATCGTAGTTGCCATTCGTACGGCCGTGGCATCGCTTGTATGATGTGAACCAAGCGTTGGAATTAAAAAAATGCAACCTGACACTACTGTTACTTCAATAAAAGCTTAACACTAGTACCACACCTTGTGTTGGAATAACTATTTTCAATTTGCACTTATTAATATTTAAAGAAATCTTTATACTCATGCTATAAACATATCGAAAGTAATTTTTAAAATGATTAGGCGTTTTATGGAGTTATTATTGATATAATGCCATGAAGCTATACAATATAAACCAAATGTAGGGAAAAAAATATTGGCCAAAACTTACCACCGAGCGAGTTTGCACAGTGTTGAATCTTTAGACTCGCATCCGGGAGAACCTGGTGTCGAATTCCGGTTCGACCATCGTGATTGTGGTAATCCATCGTCTTCCGAAGTCGTTCTAGGGGAATGCTGGGATGGTCCCTTCCCAAAGACCATGGCTAAGGTTTCTTCTACCCACGCCCGGGAAGATAAATGTTAAAAATTTGCCGACCAAAAGTTTTCGCCACTAGGTACGCGCTAGTGTCGCATGTGTACCAGATTTTCTCTAATTTATACGTTACAAAATAGGACAATTGCAATAATCATAAATAAGATATAAAATAACTTCGTAACTAAGAAAGCTGTTTCTTTTTTATAATTGACGTCAATTAAAATTTTAGTTAACGGTTACCTTTTGGAACACTGCGCACCTAGTGGCGCAAATTTTTCCTATGCCAAATTCTTTCATAATAAATATCGTTTTCTTCCTAACCTGAGTAGAATAGACCTTAGCCATGGTCGATTCCTTTCCCGTTACTGCATCTTTAAAGTCTGTTAAACAGTTGAAAACTTTAGCATTTGGTTTTATATTTGCTTCTCGACATGTTGTATGCAACGGAACTCGACACAATGTACAGCAACTGTCGAAGTTGAAGTTAAGCACTCTCAACTTCACAGCTAGGAAAGTTGAAATTCAAAGCCAATATCAAGCAGATATTTTGCCGAGAATTCGTCAGAACGAATATTTGTTTACTGTAAGGGGATTTTAATTTTGGTATATTGAACCCATCTCGTGGTAATCTTGTCTAAATAAAATAAATGGGAAACGAATGTTTGTTAAAAGAAAATGCATGTACCGAAACTTATGAATAAAGTAAACAAGTGAGTTTTTTTNAATGGGAAACGAATGTTTGTTAAAAGAAAATGCATGTACCGAAACTTATGAATAAAGTAAACAAGTGAGTTTTTTTGTTTGAATTCATATTTTAATATAAAGTGCTCAGGCCATTAAAGAAAAAACAGCTGCATAAAATATATTCCCGGGTGATAAATAGTGATTTACATAAAAATATACAANTTCCCGGGTGATAAATAGTGATTTACATAAAAATATACAAATTTTTATAAGACTGTGGAACTGTTTTTGAATTGTCTGAACCTTAACTTTACGTTTATATTGGTATAGGTGATTTTGGCAAACGTAAAGTACAGTAAAGTTATGAAATTTTCCATTGTGTAAGGGCTTAAATCGCCAAGGGGCCGCAGTAGCTGAGTGGTTAGACTGTTCGCCTTCCACCAAGGCGAATCGGATTAAATCCCTGGCCGGGCCACTTCCAGATTTTCACAAGTGGGAATCGTGCCGGACGATGCCGCTGGTCGGCGGGTTTTCTCTGGGATCTCCCATTCCCCCGCCCTTGCATTCCGGCGCTGCTCCATTCTCACTTTATTTCATCCTCATCGGCTCTCAAGACCTCGTCGTTAACAGCCGCCCAAATCTCTCCCAAGACAGTAAGTCGTACCTACCTACACATATCTAACCAGCGATTTAAAAAAAAAGTGTACGAGACAGGAGATTGTGTGTTGCAGGACGACGACGCTAGAGGACATCTACCGACACTACGACTCGGGCGGTGCTGAGTCAAAGCAGGGATCGTCTGACGGCGAGGAGCTGATGGCGGTGCGTCGCCCCTTTCCTCCCGCACACCAAGCCGTCGGCAAGACCGGATACTCCAGAGACGGTGGTACGGACGCCACACTTACGCCACCGAGTACTTAAGGCTCCTGCCTACCTGCTCTTCGAACCGCGTTGCAGTGTGTTTGAAATACACGTTTTTCCACTAAACTATTAAAAGTGCGTCCAATGTGCTGCTCTACGAGAGCAGCACACAAAATGTCACGCACGTTAGAAACACAATTTCATAGTACTCCAAAACGGCTAGAAACGGCATTTCCAAAGCGCTGTAGCTCAAAATATACGCAACAGAGGAATACAAGACTACTCAAGGGCCCTGCATTAAACCTTTCTACAGACTTTCCACCAATAAAATAATAGGGTCACCGCTGAAAGTCCCATAGGTATACGCAGTGCAACTAGAAAACAGCACGCCAGTTCATAGCCTTGCCTTAGCGGTTATGGCGCACATGATGCGCGTGGCAGTATCGCCCTTATCGCCTTACCCTCATATATCCCCAGAGGCAATGTTGTCATGAGACCAGGAGCCGAGGTTCCCATAACTCACATGTGTGGCTTTACAGGCTTGGGTCAAATCATTGAGCCCGTGGCGGGGTCGCTGTATTTCTATTTGACCTTGGCTCTGGGCTCTACTTTAAGTTATCAACCGTTGATATAATAAATTTATGGTTATTTGCAACTTTTTTGAAGCCCTACTGAACGTCTACTTTCACACTACCCCTCCGCCTCATGCAAACAAAGCTTAAACCATGCCTAGAAAATTACACCAAAGGGACAACACACTGCATTCGCGCGCACTCAGTTTAGTCATATTTTGCACGAGAAATATTTCTTAAAAGGCATTACCAATACACCTATTTTCTCTCCGTTAGATGAAACATTGTAATTAATAAAAAAGTACTGTTTCAATTTAACAAAACAATTATGCATATGTATATACTTTAATTTGAACAAAATTATCAAACGCTTATGATACATGACAAATTTACGAAACAACCAAACACATCATACATTAGGTGATTTTTCAAAGACTTTATTCAAATAAGTGTCAAGAAACCGCGAATAAATCTAATTATTTTATTTGTAGGTGTATCAGCGGGCGAGTGAAGCTCTCCACCAGTCGTGGAGACTGATGTGGTTTAGTGTCGTAACGTCTGTCTAACATGTTGAAGTGTACACAGTGACGAAAAAGCGTGGCGGTTCCTTTGATGTGGGCGTGCCCATTCTCTGATTGGCTGCGTGAAACTCTGGGAACGGGCCTTGCGTCAGAATGGTTACTGCGTGCTGCGAAAGGTTCGCTGGTATTGGCTGGGTTGTCAGCTAGTGGGTAGCTTACCAGGCGCTCGTTGACCAACGGNGTGCTGCGAAAGGTTCGCTGGTATTGGCTGGGTTGTCAGCTAGTGGGTAGCTTACCAGGCGCTCGTTGACCAACGGCGTTCCAACATTTTGATGGCCAGTGACGCCATTTTGCTAGCGTGTGCAGCTGGGGTTCGTGGTATAAGTGGCTGTTTCAATGCTGTATTCTTTAAGTACTGTGTGCTTAGGGCTATATCAAATCAATATCCGTATATCTAGAGGCACTTTGTTTTTGTGAAAATACTCCACTACTAGTAGTACTCCAAAAATCGTTACTTTAGATCCACTTTCGTAAATTAACGATTTTAATTGGTTTGTGTCTTAAGCGTCTGCCCACGCATCACATACGTTCACTTTCAGGGTAATTAAGTTCTGATTGCTTCAGTAAGGTAAGAAAATATCATCTCACAAAAACACGCTAGGAAAGGTAAAAGTAATTGGCATTGTGTATGATCGTAGGATATCAAAGTATACTCTGCGCGTAAATATTTTCACGGAAACCGGTGACCTACTTATAAACCAACATTTGACTCTCGATACACATGCTGGCAATTGTTTATATTAGCGAACCTAGACGAAGTTGTTTACATTTCTGCTACGAACATTTGCTTGCATTGTGAGTGAGTGAAGAGATTTGAGCGGCTCTTAACATCGAGGTATTATTGAGAGCCAATGAAGATGAAGTGAGGCGAGTATGGAGCAACGCCGGAATGAAAGGGTGGGGGAAATGGAAGATCCCCGAGAAAACCCGCTGACCAGCGGCATCGTCCGGCAGTATTCCCACATGCGAAAATCCAGGGGCGACCCCGCAGGGAATCGAACCCGGTTCGCCTTTGTGGGAGGCGAGTAGTGCTTGCATTGCAAAACTACAAATAACTCTCCTAAAAAATAAGCACCTCAGAATTACAAAATTTATTAGCCTACTGTGCTATTTTAAGCAGGATGAAACGTGAATCCCCACCGGGTTCTCATGCAGCTATACGAAACACTGAAGACGAAGATGATTTCCAAACTTCAAATTGTTGAACAGGCGAATACATATAAAAAATCGTGGATTTACTTGGGGCAAACCAAACTTCCGAGGTTCGTACGTTCGTGTTATTTTCANCGAATACATAGAAAAAATCGTGGATTTACTTGGGGCAAACCAAACTTCCGAGGTTCGTACGTTCGTGTTATTTTCACATTTTGTACACGACTTGTATGGCGTGCGCTGGAAGACTCTGAACCAATAACAACTAATAGACAACCTGCAGGCCCNCATTTTGTACACGACTTGTATGGCGTGCGCTGGAAGACTCTGAACCAATAACAACTAATAGACAACCTGCAGGCCCAGCAATAGCCTCTCAATTGTGGTAGCGAGCATCTAATGTCTAGTTGACAGTGCACAAACTGTTGTAAAGCCTATAACTTTAAATTATTAACCATGGTAAAATTTTACCCTCTTTTTTTCCCTCGTGATTCGTAATCAGTGGGATTGTTTTTAAAACTGTTTTTTATAAAGACGTTTTACAATTAGTTATGACAGCGCTATTCAATTTTCCGTGTTTGTCTTTTGTCTTTCTTTTTTGTAAACTGCTTGGTATATTTTATTTCAACGCTCTAGAAAGGGTAAAATTGTGAATCTAACATGCATTATTATACGTACGAATATATAATATTAAATATTTCATTTACCTTAAACGACACCATACGTCATGAGTACAAGTCGAACATGTTTCACGCAGATATCGTAATGCGATTGTTCCCCTTAATGTAACACCGTCAAGGATTTGCGAATGGTGGTAACAGGAATTCGGAGTTATATGCACTACGTGAGGTTGGTGTAAGGCAATTATGAATTCCTTGTCAGTTTATTAAACATTACTCGCGTTACGTATAGTCAGCTAGGCCACGCTCACGAAAGTTGTGTTCATTTCCCTGCATGAATATTGTGGTTAGAAATCCCACGGAATGTCTTTCCATCACAAGATACGTGCACGAATATACTGGGAATCAGGCAATCGATGTTTGGAAACGTTAAGGGGTAGAGTTGGACGCCATATTGGGTTTATGTATTTTTTACAATTTGTTTTATTTGAGGTTATGTTTTGTAAATGTGACTTTGTTAGGGCATACAGCATAATTTAATTATAAATTAGATACGGTTGTATTTTGACTTCTTGTATTGCTATCGCCTCTGTGACAATACTCAGAAAGAAAACAATATTTAATTCCCATTTATTGAAAATGGCTAGCACAGATAGTTCATTAATATTAGTTACTTAATAATCTGTTGAAGAAGAAACCTTAATATAGAATACTGCTTAGATGTTATGGCTCAAAAACTGGTAACACCACAATTACTTCTATATCTCACCCTTAATAAGCGTTTATAACTGTCTCATTGTAAGCAGTTACATTTATTCTGATTAAAAAACAAACTGCGGAATATTTCAAAGCAAATCTTCTTTCAGAACAAAAATTAAAGTCGATATTTTGTTTTTGTTACTAACTCATACATGTGGTTATAGAAGGATAAATGTAGTCAAAGAGTGACACCAAGTCAGGAAAAAAAACGGTTTAAGTGGTCCTCTGTTTTCGATATTTATTATTTTGTAAAACAGTGTTTTAAACTTTAGCGACAATGCTGTATCTTTTCTGAACAGATCACTGAGTTAAAATACTATAGTCACCGCTTATACGCGAAGATTGTTAATGTTATTTTCCATCGCCGTCGCATCGCTTCCTTATAGCCAGATGTGACCTTGAAGCGTTTAATACTGTTTACTAGGGAGTCTTCTTAAGCAGCGAAGTTAAGCTGGACTCACAACCATCCGTCGCACCTGTCAGTCGTCCGTCCGTCTGGGGGTCAAGTGATCTTCAACCAACCGCAGGGAAACTTTTATTTTATCCGTCCATCCGTCAAATATTGACCAAACTATAACTTTCGACGGACGTACGGATGAGCCACCGCCTTCTGACATTACTTAGACACGAATACGCTCTTTGAAATAAAATGCAAGGTGGTGTATCTGGGTTTATTTATATTTGGTGGTAAATTCAGGAATTTTAAATGTAAAAATAATGCAGTATAAATTCTTATCACGTGAAAAAATTATTTCCCCAAACAATTTCCCATTTGAAAATGTATTTCCAACCAAAATATATCTCCAACCAAAGAAATATCACGATGTTAGTTGTTGCACTGAAATTTTGCCGTACAGAAGGATAGACGGACGACGGATTGTTGTGAATCGCTTTCAACGGACGGACGAAAACACAAACGGATGACTGCCGGATGGACGACTAACGGGTGCGACGGATGGATGTTGAGTCCAGTCTTCGCAATAACACGTGTTTTCTCCTGCGGCAGGTTCTAGCAGCGGGGGCGGCTACTCGAGTTACGGGGGCGGCGGAGGCAAGGCCATGAAGGCTGACAAGGGCTCCATGAAGGACACCATGGATATCGCCCTCACCGCTATGGCTTTCTTGTCCTTCGCCCTCTTCAAGGTCAACATCATCGCCTGTCTCATCAAGAAAGTAAGTGCGCGTCTGTTTGTTGAATTTTCTTCGTCATCAAAATAATTTTTTTTAACGTCTCTCCTCTTTATGCTAAAATGTGAGTCGAGAAGGTGACGTAAAGTCTGAATTTACATCTGAAAAAACGTACCAATATATGCTGTTTACCCAAGTTTATAGCTCTCTGCGTCGTGTAAGCGAAAGACTTTTAGCGTCTACGGCAAAGGAAGTAAGTAACATTTTATCCGCCATATGAATCTTGTTTCTGTTTATAGAACACTGCAAGCATAGTTACTATTATGAATACGCAAAAATAGAAAAAAAAAATACATTTCAACCTTAAGAATACCAGAACAATTTTGGTTTTGCTAACTTTCAATATATATAACATTGAAAGTTAGCAAAACCAAAATTGTTCTGGTATTCTTAAGGTTGAAATGTTTTTTTTTCTTCTGTTTTTGCGTATTCATAATAGTAACTATGCTTGCAGTGTTCTTATATATATATAAAGGCTTTTAGATTTTTCGATGCCAAACATTTATTTCTGAAACATAGAACAAGGAGTAGAGTTTCTGGACGCAGTAATTTAACAAAAATAATTTGGAACCAGATTCTATGGGTATCGACAGTAGCTGTTTGCACTTTGGCAACAATGAAGTTTGCCTACGTTGACCATAAAATACAAACTTTGTAGCAGCTGTTGCTAAGGGGTAGGCGGTGTGTATGCGTGACTTTTTTTTGGATATCATTACAGCCTAGTTGTACACCGCCTCTATATTAGTCTACCAGCACAAAAACATAGGTGCAATTAAGCAAACGGTTTTGAGGTAAAAAAAACCTAGGACACAATAAACATAATGTAGTGGTTTATTAATTTAATTTTGTTTATTTTCTTGTCCCATTTATTTTTAGCTGAACAAAATTAGTGGAATAACTTCCTCATAACACTGTGATACTATAAAACCATTTTTATTATTTTAAAGAGATTTATTTTCGTCGAAGGATTGTGAGGTATTAGACATAAATACTCCTTTAGCGGTGGCGCAGAGAAGACGAGACGACCATAATAAAACATCTCACACAGTGGAAGTAAACGCAATTGCATGAAGACCACCACCCGAAAAATATCGTGGACGCGTGAGCTTGCGGGCTGAATCTTAGACTCCCTCAGTGGTAGTCCAGCGAATTTCATTGGGGCAGACTTCCATGCACAATTAAATGTACAATAAAAAAAAATGACTGCACCGCTCCGTGATTTGGTTGCTCATGAAGGATGTTCGCTGGGGCAGTTGGTGCATAACAAAGACACATCGGAATGACAAGCGTGGTATTCTATACAAACAGTGTGAATCTTGATGCCACATTTTCTCTTGGGCCAGGAACAACCGGTGGTGCAAAACCTTTTTTGAAATGTGTCCTTACAAAAATTTTAAGAAATTTGTTATCTTGATGATGATTCTGTACGTGTTCAACAAAACGTATCAATACAATCAGGTATGTATGAGTAGTTTCACATTGTCATCATAAATTTTAACACATATCGATTAGAACAAACGAGTGGGAAATTCGTCCTGCAAAAATGATGGCTGTTGGTGGAAAAGCAACGAACATTATAAGTTCTTAATTTTATTTTATTTCCCCTCCTTACACATTACGTATCTTTTGTCGTATGTAGAAATAGTAATGTCGTATACCTTATGAGTGTCAATGCGTTAATTAACACAATTAACTTGTTTGAAATATTAATATTGCTACCAATTTTTGGGCATAGCCAGGTTCGAGATAGAATGAACGTGTCATTGTCCAGTAAACAAAATAACTAAACCTAATTAAATTTTTTACAATACTACGGGGAGAATATTTAGAATTGACATTCACTGTCACTTCCTATGTTACGTTACGTACTGCAGTTATATCGAAAGAAACCATAATAAACAATCACTACCTTCAACACAACAACAGTACNCCGTGGCTAAAACCTTACGTATATATATATATATATATATATATATATATATATATATATATAGTACAACAAACAAGATTTAACATGACAGATCTCTTGCTTAACTATTCCCACATTCACACGGCCCCAGGAATGGATCAGAGTCACACGTGCTCGCCTTGAACTACTCCAAGTATTCCCTATTATAGGTTGTTCACGGTAAAATGAGTACGTTTGAAGATCCTTCGTAGGATGTACTTCTCTAACTACATTGTATAATTCCACCACATGTAAATTTAATTAACATGACCATGAGCCTCATCACTTTATTCTTTCGCTGCCATCTTAAATGGGAGGCCGCATGGCAATGTGCAGTGTAACTCACATGGAGTTACGGTGAACAATTTATTTTTTCAGACGTTGGTTTCAAAAGCGTTCACTTTACCGTGAACAGTCTGCATCCTGACGCACTCATAGGCTGCCGCTGTCCATAGACGTCTGCTCGCATTATAGTCTATTCGCGGTTTCTTCTTACTTTTTGAATCAGACCTTAGAAAATTCACCTCATATATGGCGTGTTTAGTTATTTTCTAAATATGCCATGTATCACAAGTGTTCTATACATTTGTTAACATGGAAGTGTCTATTTTCGTTAAATTCCAGGTTTACCTGCATTTTATTTATAAATTAAAAACTTTCATTTATAGTTGATATGAATAAAACAGTAAGAAAATATATGTTTTAGTAGTGCCTGGTAAGAAATAGTTCGAATGCAAAATATTATTACAACGGAGTGTGCACGAATTCGGTGCGTAGGCCTTTGGTGTAATTTTCTAGACTTACTTAAGCTTAGTTTGCACGAGGCGGAGGAATATCCTGGAATTATAACTTTAGCAGGGCTTCAGAAAAGTGCGAAGCAGCCGTGACTGGATTATGCACTCCATTAATGCAGTGTTTTCTAGCACTCGGTGCCTTCGTAACAAATTCACCATTATTGACTTTCGTCACTGCTGGTTCTCGATTCGCCCACTAACCAGACACTCTGGCCACAGCTCGGATGCACGAAAAACGGTATTTATAAGTATACCAGTCCTCTCCAGATTGTTCAACACCTTTGCCAAGATATCATTTATAGCCACGTCGAATGGAGTGGAGTGGCGTTGAGAGATTTTAGCGGCTCTCTTAACATCGAGGTCTTGAGAGCCGATGAAGGTGGAACGAGGTGAGTACGGGACAGCGCCGGAATGCGAGGGCGGGGTAAACGGGAGATCCCCCCTGAAACCCGCCGGCCAGCGGCATCGTCCGGCACGATTCCCTCATGCGAATATACCGGAGCTACTGCACCAGGAATCGAACCCAGTTTGCCTAGGTGGGAGGCGAGCAGTCTGACCACTACACCACAGCAGTTCCTATAGCCGCGTCGTAGCGTTTCTGGCAAGGCGAGCTTTCACATCTTGTTCCCTTCCCTTCTCCCTCTGCCTAGCTTGTCGGTCACCTTGCGAGAGTGAATCACCTGCGTGGGATGGGTCGGAGAAGGNGCACGATTCCCTCATGCGAATATACCGGAGCTACTGCACCAGGAATCGAACCCAGTTTGCCTAGGTGGGAGGCGAGTAATCCAACCGCTACACCACAGCAGCTCCTATAGCCGCGTCGTAGCGTTTCTGGCAAGGCGAGCTTTCACATCTTGTTCCCTTCTCCCTCTGCCTAGCTTGTCGGTCACCTTGCGAGAGTGAATCACCTGCGTGGGATGGGTCGGAGAAGGNGTTCCCTTCTCCCTCTGCCTAGCTTGTCGGTCACCTTGCGAGAGTGAATCACCTGCGTGGGATGGGTCGGAGAAGGGTTCCATGGACGACCACTCGAACGTGAAACATTGTGTTTCTATTACGTGATTTCTTTATGAAATTAACACGTGGGAATCGTGCCGGACGATGCCGCTGGCCGGCAGACTTGCTCGAGGATCTCTCGTTTCTACCACCCATGCATTCCGGCGCTGCTTCATACTCACCTCGCTTTACCCTCGTCGGCTCTCGAGACCTTGATGTTAAGAGCCACTCCACCTTCTGTAATGAATATATTTAAAGCAAAAGTAAATCGACCTCAATTGCTGCTAATCCAGGTAGTCTTTCGTATTTAAGATGGAAACCACATAAATACTTTCTATAATTTGTTGTCGACTTACTGTGATTACGTTTAAATACGCACATTGGCTGTTAAAAGATAAACTGAGCCCTAACAAAAGCCCTGCTTAAGATCTATTTGTGTGTACATTGTGTATTATTCCACCATATGTAAAACTAACACTGTCATGGGTTTGATAACTTTATTAATGCGTCAATGGAGTGACATTGAAATTATTAGAAAATAAATTTTTTACAAGTTTGCTAATTCTTACACTTGTATGCATAACAAATTAGAAATCAAAGTAAATAATTTCAGTATTCACACATGTTTACCCAACACATTTAATTCAACGTTTAGTCATGGAACTACTTCCCATCCACTACCAACTTTACTGGGTGCACACCAGTCCATGTGCACGTTAAAACATATTCAAGCAGGGGCAGTGAAGTGTTTCTAAGGTTGATTTAAAAAGTGCTCAATTAACGGTGATTAGCCCGTAGAAGTGATCACCCTCCACAACGTCGTGTCTTCAACTGCAGATGATGTCTTCGAGTCCAGCACCAGCCCCNGCGGCATGATGATGGGACGGCGGCGGCGGGAGGCGGCGCGCTCCGACGTCGCCTGGACGGACGAGATAGCGCGGCGGGCGCTGGAGTCGCTGGAGGCCTTCCACGTGCTGGACAAGGACGGCAGTCAGTGCCTGCGCCTCTGGCTCTGCGAGAACAACAAGTTCTCCAGGCAGCTGGGCGGCGAGTTTCGGCTCTGGCTGCCCCTCTGGAGGTATGCTCGTCTAAACACTTCGAGTGCCGCCGATGTAGTACGATGGTCAGTATCATTTTGTACAGTCTACCGTAATATTATGACTCCCGCATACTTTACAGACATTGCTGACATGATATTACACAACCAGCAGTTTTCATGAACTTCACTCTGACGTAATACTTCAGAGACCCAGAAATTTCACGAATTCATTTTGCAAGCCACACCCTGGACGAATTTGTGCAAATAACTAACCCCTTAAAAAAAATATCACTGAATCCCGTGCTACCGAGTCTGGGATACATCTGGAGCAATAACCAATGAACAACTAACTGAGGCTCGGGTACACTAAGGATTATGGAGGCTAGGCTTGTTGCCAAACGTATCCGAGCAATTCCAAGGACTCTTAGAAATACTAAGTCGACGGAACTCAACATGTTATGACTCAATCTCCGCGTTATACTGGTTGTCAGTTGGCCAGTAATGAACATAGTACAGTTCACTTTAGTGTCTAGTGTATTATTGGCCATGCAGGATGGTAGCAAGGAGGAATACCGAGATCAACAGAACTGTTGTTCATGTAGTAGCAGACATTGGCTACTCACTTCTAGTTTGACTTAAATACTTCTAAATATAAATAAACGATAAAGGATAAAATATACAGAGGAATCTTAAGTCTAGCCTACTGATCAAATAATTTAAAGAATGTTGGGGTATCTATTTGGTGCTTACATAATTAAATGCAAATGCAGGTCAGTTTAGCATGTAATTGTTGCCTATACCCAAGATTTGCATACTTGCATAATATAAGTATTATGAATCCATTTTAATTTGGGAAAATATTTATTTTTATTGTTGTCAAAACAATGTAGCATCTTATTTTTTTTATTACGGGTAAATAAAAAAAATATGTCATCGTAAAAACAAATGTCAGGCCGACATGCAGAATAATCATTTTGAGATGTCCCAAAATTTTTAATTCGATAACCTATCCGAAAGTACTTTCAGCTCGTTTTGTATTGTATATTATTGGAGAATTTATGATTTAAATAGTTAAATATTTTTATTTCAGTTCAATATTTTTGATTTTATATTTCAGTTTCGGCATGAGCTGGATCGGCGGCAAGGTGGCGCGCTCTCAGTCGGCCAGTTCCGCAATGTTGGAGAACCTGCGGGCGTCTGTGCTGGGGATGGGCGACTCCAAGTGTGACGTCGCCTACCCCCGTTGCTCGAGGCTCGTTCTGGAGGCCGAGCGGCAAGACAGGCAGCGACGCAGGCGCCGCAGAAAACGAGGCGACGGAGGCGATCTGTAGAGTGCTGCAGCGGTGATATCTATGGCTCTGTACGATGTGCAGGGGGAGTGATATCCTTGGGACGACATCCACGGCTATTTGATATAGCGACGGTGCTGTCAAAATGCCGCACTGGTTCGTTGCACTGTGTCATTACAAGGATTTGCAAGATGATCATGTAATATCGTCACGAGAAGAAAGTGTCATTTAATATATTAATGATCCGCTACGTCTTTAACGTAACAGTATGTAAGATCTGTGCTGCAATTAACAAAAGGATAATTGATATTATGCTTTTTGTTGATTCTAGGATTCTGGAACCTTGTCTTGAAGAAATAGCGGCGTGACGAGACCTATTTAAACTAAAAATTAACCACAATGAGTAGCAAAAGACAACAATTAATTATTGAGAATATAAAAAAGTGTTAGAGAATATATAAGAAATTAATAAATTGAACAGAATATCCAGTGCTATATTTGGCACATAGAAACAGGGTTTTATTTTCAGCTGCATGAACTGTATAATAAATGACCAATAAAAATAATTTATGTCGTTGACATGCATTTGTGTTGGAAGGATGTAGAAAATTGTATTCGTGCTAACATCTTTATGACAAAGTGAAAATTATTTGCTAAGACCAGTATATAATTATTCCGAAAGTGGAAAATTCTTTTTATTACCAATTGATAGGTGCTTTTCAAATTCTTCATGAGATTTCTGGGACGATGGCCAACACAGACTTAACACACACACACACACACACACACACACACACACACACACATATATATATGTGTGTGTATATATGTATATATATATATATGTAATTCACATACAAAAACTTCATGTAATTCAGTAACTTAGCTTTTCTTCATCACGTGTTTAAATGGGTAGTATGGTATAAAATAAACTTGCAAATTGCAACTGTATTATTAATTGGTATTATAGGCTGTTCAAGGTAAAGTGAGAACTTTTGAGACCCTAGTTACTTTTTCCTTTCAGACTTTTTTAATCCTTTAACTACCCTTTTAAAATAAATATTGCCGTGTAAGTAATAAACACAGTGTGTATATTCCACAGCACTCATAAGTTAACTTCTAAGGCTAAAAAAATATATTTATTGGTTATTATTCCAAATGAGAGGGCTTTCAAAAGTGCTCACTTTACCGTGAATAGCCTATGAACTGTTGTCAGTTTTAGAGTTTCACGTGTTTTAATAACAATTNCAAAAGTGCTCACTTTACCGTGAATAGCCTATGAACTGTTGTCAGTTTTAGAGTTTCACGTGTTTTAATAACAATTTAAAAAAAAAGGATTATAAAACATGTAAATTGATTATTGAAATTTATGCTTTGTGTGTTCGAAGCAGAATTTACANTTAAAAAAAAAGGATTATAAAACATGTAAATTGATTATTGAAATTTATGCTTTGTGTGTTCGAAGCAGAATTTACACATTTCCTACCTTTAGCTAGCATGTAATGAAAATAAGGTGACAACATAGGCCTATCCCGATATCCGAAATAAATATTATTGGTAAAAACGAGAGTAAAAACATTTAGGTTTTAGGCATATTTTACTATGAAATATAGGCTTATAAGATAAAAAGGAATGTCTCTTAATAAGTGTGTATGTTCTCTTTCAATAATATTTAATCACCGGAGAGATTATATAACATTTTGTGTAACTATGATGCCACAACTATAGTTATGATGCAACCTCTAATTACAGCACATCTTTTATATTTATGAAACTCTGGAAATTAAAAATTCTCCCTGCTTGAACGAAGGTGTATCAATTCACTATGTACCAATCGTTGAGCTGGTACATAGCTCTCATAACATGCGGTAAGTATCACCAAATTATTATAATTACCTACTATCCGAGTATACCACTGTGTGGTAATTATGCACTCGTCTTGCACGCACAGTTAGGAGAAATGTTTCGTGGAGCGGAGTGGCGAGTTTTGGGCGAATATCAACAAAGAGGTCTTGAGAGCCGATTAGGGTGAAGCGAGGTGAGAATGGAACAGCGCCGGAATGCAAGAGCGAGGGAAACGGGAGATCCCCGAGAAAGCCTGTCGACCAGTGGCATTGTCCTGCACGAATCACACTTGCAAAAAGTCAGGGGTGACCCGGCCGGGGATTGAACCCGGATCGCCTTGGTGGAAGGCGAGAAGTCTACCCGCTCAGCCACCGCAGACCCTTATAATACTAGGACCGACCTCCCGTAGCGCAGTCGGTTGGTGCACCGCCGGTCTGGGGTGCGGGGGTTCTGGGTTCGAATCCTAGGTAAGGCGTGGGTGTTAGTTTAAGTTAGTTAATAATTTAGTTTATAAGCCGTTCCCTGATAAGCCTTCAGGCATAACATTGGGGTACGTTGATATGCCCTTTCCAATCCAATCCTTATAATACTAGAAGTATATAACTAACAACTTGCGCATTTCTACGAAAAAGGAGAACGTATGGCGGTGTTGTCATGTTTGGCCAGCTCCTGTTCAGTAATACACTTAATCGCAATGAAACAAAGGTACCAACACAATTTAATTTGCAAATTATTTAGTTTCATACCTTAATAAATAATGATAATTTCTCTGAACCATGCCCAAAGTAAAGTACGAAATTAAAACCTTAACTTGCTTAGTATATGCAAAGAAGAATAGACATATCAATATTGAATCATTTTAACTATAACTTTACCTTTCTATTAAATCGCCACCCGTAAGTCGCGGCTCCAAGTTAGTAATCTAGGTAACGTTTCAATATCTTACTTCAAAATGATACTGCGATTAAAACATGTATATCCCGTAAACCTTCCAGTAACTACGCCATTGCGAAGTACGCAAAACAATTCTTGCGATTATAACAACTACATCCGATTTGTCCCTACCGAAGGCAGGATGGCTGACGGGCGAGGGAAGCGACTGCTCCACCTGCTATTTTTTCTAACTTACCTACTCATGAAATAGATGATTGCCTTTCGCTATTAAGTATTGTTGGGAGAAAATCTCAAAAAATTGTTGAAAACCTAGACCTACCAGCAAGATCACTCGTTTAATTAAAAATCTTTTTGTTTTCACTAAAAACGTGACACTGATTTATCTGTCTTTATTGTCCACTACTGACTGGCAAACTTCAACATACCAGAAGTGTTTTTCTCCTCTTAACTAGTCTGTGTCCCAAGTTGTAGTTTTTTTAACTGTAGGTTCTTGAATAATTATAGTGACCTTGAAATTACTGTGTTTCGTATCTTCCTGTCATAAATTGTGCCATTACCTTCTTCTACAACAGAATCACTAGTGTCGTATACATCTTTATAAGTTAACAGGTTTTTTTATTANTTGTGCCATTACCTTCTTCTACAACAGAATCACTAGTGTCGTATACATCTTTATAAGTTAACAGGTTTTTTTATTATCAACAGCACAATGTTTAATTTTAGATTGCTTTATCTCATCGCATGTTCAAATTCCGGTTTTTCGTTCTAGATGACGGTTGCATAATTTCCTTACTCTTTACTCATTTTGAGAGCAGAATCACGACAGTGGCCAGCAGTTGATGCGACTTCAGGTATTTTCTGTATTTTCTGATATATAGTGAATCTTGTGTGTTTTGGGATGTACCTTACGGGATTTTTGTAANCTCAGGTATTTTCTGTATTTTCTGATATATAGTGAATCTTGTGTGTTTTGGGATGTACCTTACGGGATTTTTGTAACATGTTAGCCATTTAATCTATTACGGTTTGTGTTACATAGAACAGTTTCACATCAGAATGTTCAACTAAAATGGAAAACTATGTTGTTATCGGGAATGTCATTCCCGTATGTAACAATTGTTGGCCTTTCTTTTGAGTTCACCAACTCTATCGGATTATTTCTTGCTATGAGAATGTTCAAAGAGAGACCATGTGCTACACAAGAAAACCAAAATCAAACAGTTTAGTAGAAAATAAGAAAAAGTTATTCTACCAGTACTGGGTTTATTCATGGCTTATCAGAGAAAAAGTGAATTATTTTATTTTAGCATGTGCCAAAAAAATGTTTTGCAAGCAATTGAAAACTTGAAAATTGGTAATTGTTTAAACAATATTGTTAAAATGATTTATTTAAATATAAAAAACATTTAAAGCATTAAAAAATAATTTAACAAATTTACTGAGATCTACGGCATTTATTTAATACTTACCAAAAGTTAACGATTACAAGAAAGTTGGAATTTATTATACAACTCATTAAGATATTAAAAATGATGCATATCGATTGAATCGCGAGTGTTATTAAATTTCTCATGAGTGCTACTCTTCAGTAGTAACACTCATGAGACTTTATACGCAACTCTTACGTAGAAAAACATTACACATCTGGTGGCAATTATGTTATGCACAGGTGAAATATACCGATTTGGATATACTGTAACGACAGTTAACTAATTTATATTTATTAAATCCTACTAATATTATAAATGCGAAGGTCTGTGTGTGTATGTTTGTTACCACTCAGCTCCATAACCGCTAAACGGATTTTGATGAAATTTGGCATGTAAGACTTTAGGTCCTGGAATAGGACATAGGATACTTTTAATTCTGGTAAATTGTACGGGTCCTGTGGAATAACAACAAAACGTAATTCTGCAACAGCTGGGAACGTGACCGAAATATTTTTTTCCTCTGGTGTCAGAGTTTATCAGGCCGCCCAAGGACCTCTAAAATGGCTTAACGACTGCTATCAATCTATAACAACCGGGACCGAATATTTAACGTGCTCTCCGAATCCCGGAAGCGCTCATATGTTATGCCACTTGATGTGTGACGTATTAGGAGTATTAGAGTGGCGCTGACCCACCACAACCCCCCTTCGGGGGGAAGGGGGTTTGTGGTGGGACAGCTTCAACCAGTGTAGAGGCTTAGAGAGACATGTGGCAACTGTAATCACCGCAGAGAAAGGTCAATCAGAGTCAGACACGCGCTCCCAAGCCTTACATGTGTCGCTGATGATGCANGAAAGGTCAATCAGAGTCAGACACGCGCTCCCAAGCCTTACATGTGTCGCTGATGATGCATAGCCCTCCCACCCATCACCTTCCCACCCTCTACGCCTCTAGCAAGCCAAGTAAAATTTGTAAGCGCCGAGATATCACAAGAAAGGAGACACAGTTCGCCTGAAATCAGAAAACACTCACAGTGGAAAAATAAACTGAGAGGGTAAATTCAAGGGGCAAGATCACCACTTCCTCCCCCAACCTTCAGGAACCAGGGCACGTTTTTGAAATGCATTGTTCTGTTTCCTACCACCGCCCCCCCCCAACAAGGTGACATGTGCCGACAATTAGGGAGGCAGGCTAGGGAGCATATAAGCCTCTTTGAAGGGAGGGTGGGCAGGAGTAATCAGTAGACCTTCGAGCAGAAGAGTTGCATATCGCCACGCAGAGAGAGCAGCCATGCCGCGTGCTGCCGGGGGGCCTCGGATCCCTGGCGACAACAATACCTCAGTACGTCAGTACGTCAGTAGAGCAGTTAGTGAGATGGCAGCAAACGCGGGCCTTTGCCAAGGCCGCCCACATCGCCGGAGCTCACCCACGGCCGACCACATACAAGCGCCAACAGCAGAGTTAAGTATCTTGTCACCGTCGAGAGAAGCCCCCCTCCACCACGACATCACCCCCAGTTAATACGAGTAGCCAAATTAGAGTACCACACCTCGGAAGTATTTCTGTATGTTTTTATAACTCGAGACAATATATCCATCCTTCAAAATGAAACACCAAAAAACTACATTATTGAAATACCCTCAATACCAGATACCTTATAGTCTGTGCCTGGAGGAATTAACTCCGACCCTACGAACCACTCTGTATGCCACAGGTGAGGAATAGCCTCAAGTTTAATTGGCACACAACAGTAGCACCGTCAAGTTAAATTGGCGCCCTGACGAGTGGCGTAGCATAAAGTTAAATTGGCGCCCAATGTGGGTGGTAGATAAGTCTGTAGAGACCGTATCAAGAACCAGACTATACCTGTATACCCAAGAAAAGGGGTCTCACCCGTACCAGATAGCCGAACTAGTCAGGCTGAACCATATAGAATATTACCGAGCTAGTAAGTAGGAACCCAAAGACTTAAGGGAGTCTCAAACCCTTTGGCGCCTAACAACCAATTCGCTTTAAAGGAGGCAAGGTTACTAGGTTGACAAACTAGGAATTGTCGAGGACGAGTGTAGGAGCGAGTACGAGCAAGAGAGCGAGGCGGGAGACCTAAGGACGTTTAGCGAGGAGCGGTTACCGAAGAAGTAGGCTACAACAGCCCATTGGAGGAGGAACGATAGTGAAAGTGGCGAGAATTTTTGGAGAGACGACGAGTGACGAGGGACGAGCGAGCGAGTGCGATCGAGAGAGAGAGAAGACGAAGCGAGGGAGAAATTAGCGACGAAAGTAGCGAGCGAGGAGCGGTCATGCGTAGGGGAAAACGCGAGATCATTTCCACTGGACAGTGGGAAATGACGTGGGATGGTCCTGCTGGAGAATCCTCATTTAATATGGAACCCTATAAATAAAGTACGATTCTATATAAGCCTACATTAATTATATCATAAATAGGGAGGTGATTAATGTGTTATGTTGTTACACATGCCATGTAGTACTTGTTTACTGATTCGAAGAAAGTAATATATTTTAGGTCTACACAGAAATGTTCATAACAAAATACAAAACACATTAGAAACATCAGATCATATTTGCAACAGATGTCTTCAGAAATACCAGTTACGTGGAGTAATACTATTACCATTGCAAAATATGATCACCCAATTAATATATTATCCTCGTAACTACAAAGATGATTAATTTGCTTGGTATAGTGAAAATGACTGGAAGTGTGTGCGAGAAGAGTTCGAACGAAAATGGAATTTCCCTCACTGCATTAGGTCGTTAGATGGGAAACATGTTCACATATGGAAGCCACCAGAAGCTGGATCGTATTACTATAACTATAAAAATGCATTTAGCATTGTATAAATGGGAATTGTCAATGCTAACTACGAATTTATAAAGATCGATGTTGGCACAAATGTTCGAGTTTCGGACGGAGGGGTGTTTGCGAACACATTGTTTTATGAAACGCTGTCTCGAAAGCAACTGTGCATGCCCGAGTCCAGTAATTTACCAGGCAATAATGTGTAAAATTCAGTATGTGTTAGTGGGGGACGATGCTTTTCCGCTCATGAAAAATTTAATGAAGCCTTTTGGCCAGAGAAATTTAACTAAGGAGCAATCAATTTATAATTACAGGCCCTCCCAGGCTCGTCGTGTCGTTGAGAACACATTCGGAGTATTATGATCCCGTTTTAGGATTTTTATAAAGGAAATTAACCTATCGCCGAATAAAGCTGTCATTATAACATTAGCATACTGCCACTTGCACAATTATTGAAGACAAAAGAAAGTGAAACATTAGTACGAATGGCGCTTCAATAACGAAGATGAACTAACTGGTAACATCGTAAACGGGGGTTGGAGATCGGAAGGGAATATATTGGCTCCACTGCAATCACTTCAAGAACGGAACAGCACCATAGCAGCCAAGGAAGTGAGAGAAAAGTTCTGTAATTATTTAAACTCTGCTGGCGCTGTTCCATGGCAGGAAGAGCGGACTATGACATCATAATGCGGTAATTGGCGTCAAAAGGTAAGTTTTATGAAAATGAAACAATAACTACACAGTGTATGAGTTGTATAATGAACATTTGTGAAATAATGTTTAATACACAGTGTCAGAGATAGCGCACCTTGTAACAGTAAAATAATATTTCTTTTGGAAATCTCGTGTTTTCGTGGAAGCTTTCTACCATACATTATTGTTGCTATAGATATAAGAATGTATAATTAAACTAGAAATCGCAACTTATCACTCCGCTTTCTTCATCCTGGCTTTTATACACCATTTCCATAGTGTTGCTTCCCTTTACTTGTACTTCGTGATCTCGTAAAAAATCATTGCAGTACCTTAAGGAAGGTACATAAACATCATAACTTCCACACCCTACGGTAATCTGTTCTTAGTCCATTGATTTTTTTAACCATTTCTCTATTGGCGTCCTTGTAATTTTATTTTAATTTCTCCACAAGCAAATCGTAACCAGAGTTTTTTAAGTTGCGATTCTTATAGGCGTCACTTTTCTCTTGCCATAACGTCGGAAGAGAGTGATGTGCTTGAATGAAATCTCTCCAGAATTCTCTATTGGGCATTGTGGTTTGCCTTGATGTTAGCTGTATGAGAGCTCTACCTCGGCTGTTAATGTTTGCGCAACACTACCAAACACACCCATACACGCTGCCATCTGCTTCACAACGTTTCTTGTTTCACAAATGTTTTCAAACGCATTTGATTTTACTTTACACCACAGCTTTCAAACAGTTGCGCAACACTTCATACTCCCCCCCATACACGATCAATCTGTTTGCACAACAGTCTCTGTTGCACAAATTGTTTGATCGTGCATGAGCTGCTATAGTCACGCAGTCTGATGCTGGAAAGACAGTATCTTTACGAAGTGAGTCTCGAGTATCAAACTTAGCAAATTTAAGTGTATTTAGTTTGATGCAGAATCTCTGCTTGTCCCTATAACAAACCAAGTAGTGCAGTTTAGAAATTATGATTTCCATCTTATACTGGGTGAAAAAACTTTCCGCATAATACCGACGTTTGGATTATTTTAATATGTGGGCCGTCCATAATAATTTTAGAGGCCCTAAGAGTGGCATGACCATTCGAGAAAAAAATCTCTCTGCTTGTTAATTAAACAAACTGCAGCTGTTTATCCGTTTTAGGTACAAAACATATTTTCATTTACATATTCTTGAACGGTGTTGTTTGGTCGTGTTCGAGGAGAGTAATGAATTTTTAAAACACATCCGGTTTTTTTCTTAGAACGCCTCGTACTCAGTTGCTATTAATTTAGGCACTGTAGTCATATTTACTTCTAGCAAAATCGCCAACTGCTGTTGTTTATGAGATAACTTTATTTTGCCCCATACATCAGGTCTTACAAACTGTTCGAGTGTTCTCTTATTCGTTGTTTCCTTTTAAATTAATATTCACGCTTATTATTTCATAATTGTCAACTTAACAGTGAACGCGAAGAAGAATGGGCATGTCAGATGGGGAGTTACCGATGTCAAAAGCACGTGTTTTTAATAAATTAGCACACTGCTCACACATAAACATGTTTGGAAAATATAAGTGAACTTCCTTTTATAAATATTTTTATACGAAATATTTTTGCAGCGGAAATTTATTCAAGTTACGCTGAATAATTTTAATATGAAAGTAAAAATTTGTTGGAAAACTAAATGCAAACGAACGTCCACCTCACTGTTGAACACATGATTCTTGCCATACTAAAGATGATTCACGAGTCAATGGGGCCTTGCGCAGAAGACGAAAGAACAATTTCTCTTTATTTAGTGTATGGATGGGAACTGCTTACATACTGAATGCATTAGTTGTAACACATTGATAAATATGCAACATTTGTTTGCTGATATGCTTGATGATGTATGCTAAACGTTGCAACTGATAAAGAGAGTATTCTGCAAGATTTATATCGCTTAGGAAATAAATAAAGCGTAAGATCAAACGGTATAATTAATTCTCTTGTAAAACATTAGAAGCGCACTAAAATACAGTAACAATTTATTAGTTTTGTTAAAGTCATACAAGCATACTTTATATATATTAAACATATATAAGTGTGCATTCACATCTACGTAATATAAATCTTTTAACGGGCATCAATGTAACGTCATAAATATGGCATTTTACCAGTTATTAAAAACATGCTTATTTTCAGTGATTTCCACACGTAATATTTAATTATTTACTGTTTTATTGTATGTTACAGCTGCCCTATTGCTGATTTTATTTAATATTTATTTAAGTGGCAAGTATCTTTTTCAATCATAATTTTTATTTATAATTGTAATGGTATTAAAGAGTTTATCTTAAAAAATGAAAAGAGGTTTTTATACAGAGGCCACGAGCCCAAGCACAGTTTTTTATTGGATGTCATGATAAAGCAAGGCGTGATTTGTAATGTGTGGTCTAGCTCTCTCGTGATTGGCGCTAATCTTAAAATATACGATTTAGTATGTAAGTTGAAGGAATTCTAGGCCACATTGTTTCCGCCAGGCAAGATGCCGACCCTGTGGGTTTTGGCCTGGAAGGTTTTTAATTGAATTTGAGTTTTATTTTATCGATAACGATAATAACATACAGACTGCCCGATGCGGGTGAATAAGTGATGCATTACGTGATAAGACGAAAGTCTGTAGGGGCTATATATACGGTTCATTATTTAACTTCAAGTTTGTGCTATCGCGATGTGTAATTGTAGATAAAAGGAGGAAGACTTGGCATTAACGAGAATGCCTGCTGTGCCCAGATGACACGAAATATTCCGGATGCTACTTAAAAATTATATTTCAGACAAGTTGATTGGAATTTACAACCAAAGAGGTTACATAAAAATTTATTTTATTAATTAGGACATTTTATTTTTAGTAATCGCTATCTTGGATTGGTAATGNCTGTAGGGGCTATATATACGGTTCATTATTTAACTTCAAGTTTGTGCTATCGCGATGTGTAATTGTAGATAAAAGGACTTAATATGATCTACCTTAGGCCCAAGAGCCTATGTAGAGAAGATCGTGTGGAAGACTTGGCATTAACGAGAATGCCTGCTGTGCCCAGATGACACGAAATATTCCGGATGCTACTTAAAAATTATATTTCAGACAAGTTGATTGGAATTTACAACCAAAGAGGTTACATAAACATTTATTTTATTAATTAGGACATTTTATTTTTAGTAATCGCTATCTTGGATTGGTAATTAAAGAGTTGCTAATATCATTTGCCTACGGAGCTGCGTTAAGGATTCACAAGCTCTACCGACGCTAGTTTGGAAAGNTAAAGAGTTGCTAATATCATTTGCCTACGGAGCTGCGTTAAGGATTCACAAGCTCTACCGACGCTAGTTTGGAAAGAAACGTTTCAATTATTTTGTTTTTCAAGAGTAATATTAAACTTTACAATCACTAAACTAAATTATTTTCAACAGATTTACCGACAGGAGAGCGGCAACTGTTACTAAAGGCTACTTTAAAGATTTTCTCTTATCCTATAATTAATTTTGCACAGCCACTGGTATCAGAATTGAATTTCTTTGTTCGAATTAAATCCCATTTATTTTTCCTCAAGTCTCTGTGGTGGTATGGTTTCTGGAGTTTTTGGTAGTTTTGAAGCATCCCTCCCCAGTGACAATGTATATAATTTTCAGTCTACTTGGAACTTCTGAAGCCTGTGTTCCGAAGACATGCACCAATAAAAAGAAAGGCAAAAAGGGATTGTAAATACGCTGCAAATTATTCTGTCCCGTTGAGCCGGGCATACACAAACTCCGGGACAGTACCGCACTGTTGGTTGTGTTAATAAAACAGTCTCAATCCAATATACTTTTCGTAATACAATGTTGTATACTTTACATCAAACAAGTAGTACACATTACTTGGTATACAACATTACATCAACAAAAGCAGCTGTGGTAAATATATTTGTTAGGTACTAAAAAACAGACTTTTTTTTGTAAAGATTTACTTGCTATAGCTAGTTACAATTTAGGATAATATATACACCACTTCATAGAAGTTCACATTACTTAGGTTAAAAAAATAGTTTTATTGCTACTTGACTTATATATTTACAAAAACAAAATTCAAGTTAACAAAAAACTTAATGTGGGACACTTATAATCTTAAATGTAGGCATCGTATTATAGTGAAAAGTTTCTTTACAGCACATGCGTTATTAATATCAATATGTTCAAGTATTTTTTAGCATTACCAGACCATTAGTAAAAACCTCACCTTTCACGACAGTAGATGTCACAACGTTCGCTCATTTAACTTTTAGTAATTTGAAGTGCTAAAAAATTATGCAAATAAATAAAAACAATTGTGCGGTATATTTTAGTGTTATAACTACAGTTAATCCACTGCAACCTGCTTTATTTCTATGGCCTACAAAGTTATTCTAAAAACATCTTTCAGTGTACAGAGCAGATTTAGCTAAGTTTAAAGTACGTTAGTTGGAACAAACGGGTAACATCTTACGTTGCACATGACAATCGCGAATAAAAATATGTTACAAATAAAAAATTTCTTGTGGCTTTAGAATGTATAAATTAAATTTGTCTTACTTAAAGACATATTTCATTGCAAGCGTATTTATAGCTCCTACTAACACCAATCCTCTCTGTTAGACACACTGTTCGTTAGTACGGAACATACAACATATATAGATAAGCTTCGAGATGTAGTGAAACAAATGAGGGAATTGAACACAGGCTACATTGAATTATTAGTTTCACAGCTAATATGACAAAACCAAAATCATACGTTTAAAAAAATTAGGCAAATCATTAATTTCACAAATAAAGTACCGAATAAGCATGCGCATGTAGTATCGGAAGCTATGGTGCAAACATGCAAATATACTTACCGCCATGGTCAGTGTTTTTTGCTATTCTATATAGACGTCATTACCCCACTCTATCACACACGTTGTGAAGAGCTGTCTGCTGTGTAAACTGCCAACACAATGCTAGCAGGCAGGCAGGCAACCCTGTCGCCATTGGGTACGACGACAGGAATCAATGCAATTGGGCACTTACCTGTAGTAACTTCTCAGCCGTCCAAAGTCTTATAAACCTGTTGCCATAGGACAGGGATATTAGCCTGCGTATCAGTTCACAAATAATGCACGAAGGCGTTAGACGTTGCCTACCTCCCAGGCAAACATTCCAACTTAACCTGTGTTTTGTCAGGAAACGGCGGGGATTAGCGGATACTACCAAGGGGACCTTTTTTTATTGCTTTTTAAATGCTGATTACTAACATGTCACGTCAAATTGCTTCAAGCACAGGGATACAAAGTTCCAAGTAATTTGAGGGTGACATACTNTGATTACTAACATGTCACGTCAAATTGCTTCAAGCACAGGGATACAAAGTTCCAAGTAATTTGAGGGTGACATACTATATTTAATGTATGAATGGATGCACTCTCCGTAATGCCGTTTTATGTGGTAATCTACCGTGTAAACTTTTGCCTGTATGCCAATTTTTGTTGCTTAATAGCAAGTGGTTTCAATTTAACGTTGCATAAAACATTTCCAATCGCAATGTTCCAGGGCCTCTATCACCCTCAGAAATCACTTTAGGTCCGATATCGTATATGTTTCCTTATTTATTTGTCCTAAGGATTCCGCTCATACCGGGTTAGCTAGCATACATTAAAGACTCACCTTGTGTGTATATATATACACAAACAAGGTGAGTTTTATATATATATATACACACCTTGTGTGTATATATATATGAGGTGAGTTATACACAAGGTGAGTTTTTAATATATATACACACCATATATATGTGTATAATATATATACACACCTTGTGTGTATATATATACACACACAAACAAGGTGAGTTTTTAATATATATATACACACAAGGTGAGTTTTTAATGTATATATACATATATGTATATATACATGAATTAATGAAGATTTTATGTCAGAACTCAGGAAACCATTAACCGATTCCGACCAAATAAGGCATACAAGTAGTACTGCAGCAGATTATGTAAACTGCCATGTTTTAAATATTTCAGACACATATTTCAAAATGGCGGTTGTATAACTATTTTAGTTTGGTATACTACATCGTCGAAACCATGTAATCAATTCCAACTTAACTTTGTATGCCAGCATTATAGATTACAACTACCAAATGTGTCTATACGGAGCCTCTTTTGTCCACCATTTTGTAAGTTAGCACCACACGAATAAATAACATTTTGGTCATCTCGGGAAACAATAGACTGAGTCATACCAAATTTATGAAACAATTACTACTACGCAGGCGAAGTTAACTAGTATGTTTTAAGAAGATTAGACAGTTATTTTCAAAGTGACTGCCATTTAACCATCACAACCATCAAATGCGTCCACAAAAAGCCTCTTTTGTACTCCATTTTATAAGATAGCATCACATGAAATAATACATTTTTTATGTCAAAACTCGAGAAACAATCAAGAGATTCCCACCAAATTAGGCAAACAAGTAGCACTACAGCAGGCCATGTAAAGTGATATCTTTTGAGAGGACCAGATAGTTATTTTCAAAATGGCAATAATATAGACAGTTTTCCCCAATATGTAATATCTACAAAATTGGGAAACAAATTTAAACTTAACTTTATATGCTGGCAGTATATATTATAGTAATCAAATTTTTCTATACAGAGCCAAATTTATCCGCCATATTGTAAGATATCCCCAAATGAAAAAAATAATTTATTATGTAAATATCTCGGGAAACCATTAACAGATTCTCATCAAATTTGGCGCGCAAGCTGTAGTTTTGTAGACCATATTAATTTGTATTCATTCAGTATGCCAGACACGTATTTTTAAAATAGCAGCTACAGTAACACTTTAGCGACGTGTGCTTAATATTTTTCAAACTATCTATTGTAACTTAATTTTTATATTCTGTATTTATTACAATCGTCGAAGGTGGTAAAACATGACTTTTTTTTTAATCTATAAAGATCGTCACATGAAAAAAATGGAGATTTTATGACATGTCTTGAAGACCAATCAACCAATTCTCATAAAATATTATACGCTCGTAGTGTTACAGTAGGGTATGTCACCTAACATTTTTTTTAGGTTAATGGAGTTATTATAAATAATTTATTTAGTCTGTTGTATTGATTAAACAATTCATCAAAATCTTACCAAATTTTGTACATTAACTGTATTCATTAGAAGCATCAATTATGCATACTGAGACAAATTTTTTGTAAAATAGTGCCAGGCGACAATAATGAAAATATTGTCATATTTACGGAACAGTTCAAATAATTTCCTCCAAATTTTACTCACTATTAGTGAAGGCCATGTTAACTTTAATAATTCATGTGGGGTAAGATATTCATTTTCAAAATGGCGGCCATGTAAATATTATAATAAGTTTGTCATATGTATTAAACAATTGAATCAAATTCAACCAAACTTTTTATGCTGACAGTTTCTATTAGAAGTATCGTTTACATAACCTCTTTTTAGGCAATGTTGTAAGATAGCACAAAATAAGAAAATAAAGTTTTTATACCATATCTCAGTAACCAATAAACAGATTTTCACCAAATTCTTTACACAAGTAGTGCTATGTTTAAGTCAGGTATACATGCGTTTCTTAAGTGACTCAGACACTTATTATCAAATTGATGACCTTATTAATATTATATGCTTGTAAACCTTCTCTGACAAAACATTAGACTTATTATATCCGAATTTGATGCTCCGAATTCTACCTCCGTAAAGCAGTTTGTTACACGCTAGTTTACTGTACGTTGTTTTCTGTGTTGAAGTCCCTGTTAAGTACGTGTGTATTGGTAATTTTGTTTCACTACTGTTGCATATGTTTCTGTTCCTTCTCTAATGATATCGATGTCAACGAGACGTCAAGGCATACCTAACATTTAAGCTTTTGAGAAATTAATAAAAAAATCATGTTTACCTAATTAGAGGAAATAATGCTTTTTAGTGATATTATTATTAACATTTATTAGTAATATTGTTACTATTTTATAAAGCGACGAAGGGGAAACACTGCATATATTTCCATTTAAAATCTTTTCTCCGTTTTGTTTAAATTGGCACAATAATATTTAAAACATGATTTACGAGTATTGAAAGAGCGTATCCAACAACAATAAAATCTCGATACAAATAAACTTTAAGCGAATTATTAATTCGAATAAGAATCAGTTCTCAGCATTCCTATTGTAGTATAATCTTAAAGCTAGCAGGATTTAAGAAAAGAAGCGCTATTCGATTTTACCGAGAAGAGGTTTGATATCAGGAGTGTCATGTTATATTTACGCTGTCACTGACTCTCAAGCATTCTACAGACATTGCTCCTATCTTAAGTCCCAACCAATACAAATACAAGAAAATTAATACTCAAGTCATAAAAACGAAAAGCAGTGTTTCTTCAAGAATAAAACGTTAATCGACCCACAAGTCAGTGGGGCACTATTAAGTAACTTATTTACCCTCTTTATGTCCAACACGGTTTGGGAAACCCCGTGTTTATTCAAATTAATGAAGACGCGTGTCTCATAGTTGGCGTGGTATCCCTGAAATTATGTTAGATGTTTTTTTATATCTCAACAAACTTTCATTGAACTTGCACTTGCGGTTCATGTAAGGACCCTGAATCGGTGACCTAGTGTGTAGTATTCCCAGTAGTTAAATATCTGAAAAAAAAAGAGATAACAATTTTGCGATAAACGAACTGTTGACTTCTGAGTATTAATTTTATTGTCAGGAGATTAAGGAAAAACAAACGGCAGTATCTCAAGCGAACGCTGTACTTTAAACTCTCGAGTAGCACACAATTACATAATGGCCAGGCATGTGGGAGCTATTTAAGTTATGACAGGGGTCGAGGAAGGCACAGTTAATGTAATAACATTGTATATGTGCTTTGCGGACAACCACCAGTCTAGAGTGAGACATTTATACAGCCCGAGATGAGGAGAAAATGATGTCTTATTGGATACATAGTGTGTTTATAAACGTGTAAAGTTGGCAATATATTATTGTTACTTACCTATTCTAATTCATTTTAACGTAACTCAACATGAAATAGTCCTAAGGACGAGAAAATGCTTCAATAGATACAATGCAGATAGTTAAATATTATCCATGACCCCAAGTATTTATTAATTACCCTTTCATTTCTACTAAGACAGTTTAAAAATAAATAAATAAATAACGATGTGAGCGGAGAGTGTTGGTACCACTGAACGAGCAATGGGCTTCCGAGGCGTGTCACCTAAGTGCCAAATATTCACGAAGGGTAAAATCGGCAGGTGTTGAGAGATTTTGGCGGCTTTTAACAGCAAGGTCCTTAGATGGAGAGGAGATGGAATGCAAGTTTGAGCGAAACGAGATTATCCCGAGGAAAACCAATGGCAACGACCGCCACATGTTCTAAATGCGAAAATCCGGCCGCTAGGAATCGAACCGCGATAGCCGTGGTCTGAGGTCAGTTTACTAGTCACGAGGACCCATTAGCCTATTTAGCTTACAGCGTAAGGTTGTTCAAGTGCCCAATTTTTTTCCGATTTTTATAGAATATGATACATTCTTATAATATGTTAGGAAATTCTGGTTAAATAAACAGGTAGTTGGATAGGGAATCGATTTTAAAAATATAAATTTGCTCAATTAAGAAATTTTTTTGTTTTTCTATGCAAAACCAATCTTAATATTGTACACAAAAAATAGGCATATGCTAGCCTACAACTCTAAATAGTCATAGATGTAATCAGAATACAGTAAAGAATAATTTTTGGTAATGTGTGCATTTTTTAGAGTATTTTTTTAAGGTTTACAATAAAATTCAAATAAAAACCATAGAAGTTAATTCCAATTCGTAGGCAAACCGTATCGAACTTCAGAGAAATTGCTTAGTGGAATTCTTATTAAACCAAAAAACAAGTAAGTTAAAGTTAAAAAATATACCAGGAAAAAAAACTTACATTAAAATTATTATAACTACTACTTAAAAAATATGGTAAATGTAATTTATTCCATGTTTTGTTAATTTAATTGAATTAAATTTGATGCTATCTTACAAAAATACCAAAAACCGTGAAAATTTAGAAAACTGGTTTTAGACAATTGAACATCCTTAAGGTTGCCACAAAATTCTATAGATAAAGAGGATCATAAAATGAAATTAAATTGTACCCTTAAAGTAAGACATTTTGGCGTCGTGGCCAGTGGATGAGTTTTGTCAAAAATGAAATGCCGATAAGTCCCAGAAAAAACTCTACACGCACTCATGGTTATGTGCTGCATAGTTTGCACTTCTTTCCACAGTTACAGCATGCCGAGGGAAGATCCAATGCTTCAAACACGAAGATCAGGTCAACATAATCCGTGTTCTGTGCACACCATCTTACGGGAAGCCCAGGTATTCCAGGAGGTGAAAACCCTGTGCTGGACGAGTATTCCACCCTCGTCTGGGTTATGATGTTTTTTGCATACGTAAACATAGTGGGGGTACGTTCAGAGTTTTATTTTAAAAAATACGATTTAAAACTCTTTTCAACGCAGTTCAAGCGCCAGGCAGGCGGAAACGTTAGTGTTGCAAACTCGGACATTCTGCAATTGACTCATTCCACAATAGACAGTATTTCATCAGCGGAGTGGAAAAAACAAAGCTATGATGTGAAAAAAAAAATAGAAAACTATTATTGGGTAAACGACATACTGATGGAGGATATTCCTCATGTTTTGGTGAACCTACAAAGTAGTAGCAGCAGCGGTAGCGACAGTGACAGCACTGTAGCCAAACACACATATGATAACAACATTTCTGGAGTGAGGGAACTGATGTAAGGTGCGTTTAGAATTATTACACCTTAACAGTTATTAATCAAGATATAAAATATTCCAGCAAGTAATATTCGACAATAATGTATATACTTTGCTTTTGTCATAAAGTAAACCACGTGTATTTCCCGGCTGGTACAGGCAGTATTTTGCATTCTAAACGAAATTAATGGGAGGACCTTCCCGCCTCTCTACCGATTAGCCTCCCGCATTTTCACTAAGCGGCCTTGCAACACATGCACTCTTACCACCGCTAACCAGGGCTACACTAAATTTTGTCGCACGGTACCTGACTAACGTCACCGTACCCCCTACCCCCTTCGGGAGAAGTAGGTGGGGGCGGAATATTGAATATTGAATTAACTTTCTGGTAATCACCTTCCTCGGTGCAACCCGACTTGTAAAGATGTTTCTGGACTAGGGACTTGTGGTAGCCATCTGGCGGAAGTGTGGTAATATGGAAAAGTCTGGTATAGCGAAGGACATCAGCGGAGAGGACGGACGAGAGCGCGTGGTNGTATAGCGAAGGACATCAGCGGAGAGGACGGACGAGAGCGCGTGGTACCCGACGAGTAAATGGCTACTGTGAATGGGGCTCTAGAACATTCCGGACTGGTGGAGTTTGGACTGAATTAAGGCGGGGCTGTATGAAAGTGTGATACGGACTTTATTGTAAATATTGGAACTGTCAAATACGGACTGTAATATATAAAATAATTCATTAGGTGTCGACACACTGTTCATTGGGACTGATATTAATTATTTTATTGCATACATTTTTGTTATATGATAAACGATTATGTAAATATTAGTTGTAAATAGCAAGGTATAACAATTTATAGTCAGATATTAAGTCAAGAATATTTTCTTTGTAGTGTTTATAAATAAACTAGGAAATAATCATTAAATATTTTATTTTATTGAGACCTCCATCCCTTAAAGAACATGGCCAAGCTCACTGACTTGGATAAATTGTAATAACATGTTACTTGTTCATCGTGTAGGCATAATTGTCACAGTATTCTTTTAGATTTTAAATTAAGGTTGTTCGGAAGCGTGCTTGTTACTATTAACGTGCCACTTCTCACACATGTCATTTTACGCAAGTGCCACTCAACAGAAGTGCCATTCCGTGCAAATGTTACGCTTCGCAAGTGTCACTACTTACGTGTTTCACTATGTGTAAGTTTTCCAAACCGACTGAAACACAGTCTCCACAGGTGATGTTGTGAACCTTGTCCTGCCAATATGTTTGCGCAAGAAAAATAATAGTAAGTGATCTGATTGCACTTTTTAGAATATTTTAGTTGGTNTGTCCTGCCAATATGTTTGCGCAAGAAAAATAATAGTAAGTGATCTGATTGCACTTTTTAGAATATTTTAGTTGGTAAAGAAATATGGTCTTTAATTTTTCTTAAAATATAATAAAAATATATCTGAGTTATTTTATTCAGTTAAGGGTTATCAAGGACCGAAAATTATTGTCTACATTTTTAGCATAGTAGACTTACTAATGTTTTGTCGTGACATGAGATATTGTCTGGGAAAAGTATGAAAATAGTTGNAATTTTTAGCATAGTAGACTTACTAATGTTTTGTCGTGACATGAGATATTGTCTGGGAAAAGTATGAAAATAGTTGCGAATGACTTAAAGAAATCCATTAAAAGGAACAACACAGTATTATTTAGCTAAGATGTTCATCCCAAATATCTTCCTAACAGCTGAAGGTATCGAAATTTTGATTTTGAATTCGTAAATGGCACTGCGGGGCTCGTAAGACACCGTCCATACCTGTTCCGAGATGTAATTAAGTACTCAGATATCGCTATCAACTTTGGTTTATTATATGTGAATATACCCATTTATTCCAACAGTATAAATTGTTCTTAAGCGACGATTTCAGTGACATGGGTATTTTGTAAATCTGAAGAGCACTTTTTGAGATATAAGGGAGTGTTCATAGGTGTATGTATTTGACTGTACCTGTGGCTGGGTAGGCTGTACCATCCGCTGGGATGACCAGCGGAGTGTTCCTACACCGGTGACGCACGCGCTAGTGATACAGTAACACAGGTATCGGCCGCATGCGACAAGTGTACCGTATTTGTAAGTTCTGGCGNTACGCACGCGCTAGTGATACAGTAACACAGGTATCGGCCGCATGCGACAAGTGTACCGTATTTGTAAGTTCTGGCGAAGCTAAAGGAAATGTAAAACAACGAGGAAGAACTTGATACAGTGAATGTAAACGAAATGCGACGGCAGCGGTAGCGTTATACGCAGATAAAGGTATCGCTTTACGACAGTTTCTGTCGCGAATGAAACTGTTGAGACNACGGCAGCGGTAGCGTTATACGCAGATAAAGGTATCGCTTTACGACAGTTTCTGTCGCGAATGAAACTGTTGAGACTTGGCAGGAAACTATTGGTTGGTGGGAACTGGAACACACTCGTGAGAAGCAGACACAGACCAGGAACAGGGGAAACGCAGCAACCTACATTCTGACGNGTGGGAACTGGAACACACTCGTGAGAAGCAGACACAGACCAGGAACAGGGGAAACGCAGCAACCTACATTCTGACGGCAGTTACCCACACTCCACATGCGAGTGCAACGGAACTTGCGAGTTGCTCGGCAATAAGCCAGGCAAGTGTTGTTCGCATTCTACAACAACACAGATTTCATTCGTATCACGTATCACTTCATCAGCAACTAGATGAGCGTGATTATGCGAGGAGGGCGGAATTCTGCCGTGCTATTCGTTTGGAAATGCGTGCCAATAGACAATTCCTCTAACGAGTTCTTTTCACCGACGAAGTCACGTTCAGCAGCCATGTCAACGCGAACTTTATGAATATGCATTACTGGTCAACTGATAACCCGCGCTGGCTTAGGGAGGTGGAACACCAAAGGCAGTGGAGTGCGAATGTGAGGTGTGGGTTGATCGGCGAGTTTGTGATCGGTCCCTACTTCATCGAGTGCACATTAAATGGAAACAAATACGCATAATTTATTTCGGAAGTGCTACCTGTTCTCCTTGATGATGATCCCCTGGAAATACATCATTGTATGTGGTGCCGGCATGAAGAGTGTCGTGCACACAACTCACTTGTAGCTGGACACGCAAACAACAACCTTTTTCCCGACCGGTGTATTGAGCGTGGAGGCACCATCCCATGGCCAGCACGTTCATCTGACCTGACTCCTTTAGACTTTTTCTTTAAAGTAGAGCAAAGGAGAATGTTTACCAGCAAGTCCCAACGCTCCAAATTACCTAAAGCACCGCATCGTTGAAGCACGTACTACGCCGTCGAGGGCAACGGTTACCTCCGTCTTGTCTCTCGCCAAACGATTGGACATGTGGTTGATGGTGGTCTTTTCGAGCGTATGATGAAGTAGGCACAACATGGACGCGTTAGTAACTAAACGCGGACATGCGAGACAAGAGCAACTGGTTACAACATTCTCGAATCTTTATTAGTTGTGGTCATCGATGTTATAAGGGACATCGTTGTTCGACAAATAACTACTAGCCACTGTTGTACAGGACTAGAAATACGTAATGGCAGAAATGCATTTTGCAAGTTCTATACAGTTTGTACTAGACAATGCGCCTGCGAAAAGTTGTTTTTTGGTGTTGTTAATATTACAGACAAATAAAACGTGTGTTATTTTGATGTTCATGGCTTGCTTACAATTAATTCACCGAGCAATCGTGTCTATTTCGCAGTCCCTACCAATGCAACAGAAGCGTCGAAATCTTGCGAAACATCACATTTTTCAATGAATGGAGCATGCTTATACCTTCGTTTATTCCGCTCAATGTGTGCAGTGAGGTACGTGTAGGAACGCTCGGCTGGAACTCTCCGCTGGAAGAATTCCAGCGGATAACGCAGCCTACCCCCGCCTAGCTACAGTTAAATGTTTACACGTATGAAAATACCCTTATATCTCAGAAAGTGATCTTCGGATATTCAAAACAATCACGTCACTGAATTTGCCACTTAACAACGTGTTATTCTATTGGGAAAAATGTGTATATTCCAATTTAAAAAACCAAAGTTAATATTGTTATCTTAGTAAAGAACTACATCACGGAACACACATACACGATGGCCCCATAGTGCTATTTACGAATTCTAAATAAAAATTTCGATAACTTCAGTGGTTTGGAAGATATTTTGGGTGAACATCTTATCTGAATAGTGCTATATAAATTAAAAATGTATACCATTTTTCGTTAAAATCTCAAAATTCGGAAAAATTAATACATTACAATTACAGCTGAAAATAAGTGTCCATGTCATCAGAATGTAGTGAGAAAATTTTCTCGGATATTTTGTGTGCTGTTTATCAGTATTTGAATTTTGAGTTTTGAGATAAAATTTAAAGTACAGGTAGTGAAAAGTTAAGCCATTATCGCAAGTAATCCAAGATTCGCATTTCAAAGAAAGTGTTAGCATGACGTTCCCCGCAACTTTAAGAAAAAATTTAGCGGGAAAATAATTTTGTTTGAAAATAACGTTTTATAACTTATAAGAATCAATATCACATATCATATGTAATCCTGGACTCTGAAACACACATTTTGAACTCTTCGTGCTCACAAACTGAGACACTTCAGAGGTTGAGGCGGGGACAATACGCAATTTGTTACGCGAAAAGTATTCATTGTTAATATAAAAGTAAAAAAATTCATTTATAATTTATAAAAATTATATTTGTTAGTATTTGCGATTGAAATTCCGCACAAAACATATATTATCATTGAAATTGTTCAAGTATTTATATAACGTTTTGGAAAAGATCATGAAGTCAGATTGTTTCTCAAAAAATTACTGAACATCTATTGATCCCTTAACTTAAGAAAACTATGTTTAAAGCGATTGTGACAGGGATTAAACCCCTCCCTTAATTTTTGGAATTATAGAACTGCTTGCCGATAACTGGCAGTACAGACATTCTAAAGTTTGTGCGATCCAAAGTAGGTACAGTTAAACGATATTGTTTCCATCACTTTTGTAGTTGACCGCGTCCAATAAGTATATAGTTTCAGCTGTTACCAGCTGAGAAATTATATTAGAATAATTTCAGAAGCAAAATATGAGGAATTATTCACATTCACTTGTTTTAAGGAAAATACACATCACAAAATGTAATTGTTTGTGAATTGAGCATCATGATTTTAAGTGATTCCTGGTCATTGCAAGCGTTTATTTAGATGTGTTACAAATACCACTACTGTAACGTTACAAAAAATTACAAGAGATATTATTGAATGTTTACAAAGATCTGTAAATGTAGAGAGCATAAGTGCGTTGTGTAACGCGGTATGTGACAGGTGAGTGGGCTGTGTACAAATTGCTATTTGCAGGACAATACAACAAAATGTCTCTTCTAAGGGCATTTTTCTTGTGCTGGTGTGGATATATATGAATACATCTATTCGGTAAACCAATAAAAATATTAATTAACATATATAAGGAACTTTATTACAAGAAAATTATAGTACTTATTTTATAAATAAATAAATAAATATGTAAATAATTAAATAATATAAACATCATATATAATAAATAGCACTTGCAAATACATACTACATATAAATATAAAATTAATAAGGAACTACACATTTATTATTAATAAGTTATAATAAATAACAATTTTTTCTCAACTTTATTTTAGTCTCTTCTCGACTGCAGCTCTGGGATTAGATCTTACACCCTGCATATAATTATACCAGAAAGTTTTTATCGACCCCAGAGTGGCAGGGACCCCTTGGAATCCGTAATAATTAATGTAGGCTGTTCACAGTTAAATTAGCACTTTTGAAATAAACCTTTGAATATGTCACTGGTCCTACCTGCATATATGTTAAAAAACATACTGACTGGCATGCGCCAGTAAAGTTGGTAACGACAGAGAAAAATCAATTCCACGTCTTGGCATTGAATTAAAAGTATTATGCAAAGAAATGTGAATATTAAAAAAATAATTATACTTTCGGCATTATTTAATGCATGCAAGTGTAAGAATAGGAAAATTTTGTAAAATATCTAACTTTCTAATAATTTCACAGTTTAATTTGAACGACTTTGCACAAGTGATCAGGACCATTTCGCAGTGGGCATGCAAGCAAATATTAAGCAGGGCTTTCAAAAATGAACAGCCTACAGTGTTAAAATATATTGGATACGAGGAGCTGTTCACCCCTTCCCAACCAAACTGAGTAGCTGGCAGCGAAGAGATCTCCGTTTCCCCACCAAAAATACATTTTGAATGCGTGCACAACTTCCATCTCTTTAAACTAAATAACGAACGCAAATTGATGACCTTGTGTCTCATAGTTTATGTCACTTTTGTCCGATTGTCCTTATACCCCAGACGCACATATTCAAGGCCACACTTTATCTTCTATCCATGTCAGATAGTTGAACACCCTGGTATAAACGGATGGAGATGATCCTCCACATATGGTCGATCCAACTATGGTGACACCTGCTATGTAATATACGTCCCTGTTTTCTTCTGCTTGCAGTTGTAAAGGTCCACCAGAATCGCCCTGAAACACAAAAAGTACTACAGTGAATTTTAATGGAATTATTAGCAACTACTCTAAAATAAATTAATGTTACGTATTTAAATACAATATTGTTGTATAGTCATACCAAATAAAAATTAAAAACTACTGTCTAGTTTGCCACAAAATCCAATTTTTGCAGTTAAAAATTCTGGAGTCAGGTGAAAATTATTTCGAAGGGTTTCTAACTTACTCAAACTTAGGCAAACGTACACAATGGAAAACAATCCATTAATTACAAACATTAGATTGTTTAATACATATTAAGTTTTGCAAAAATTCAGTTTTATAAAATTTAGTTACAATTTAATTAAAATAGTTACCTATACATAAACTTATACCCAATGCATATAAAGGAGACGGCCATCTGAATAAAACTATTAACTATCTGTAAAGAACAAGTGTTCTAATTTTATTAAAAAAAAAGAAGAAAAAAAACCCTGTTAGTAGAATTATATGGTAGCAGTGGAAGTACTGGAAGAGAATTGAACCTGCTGCAAGACATCTTGCCCAACCTGCATTCCGGCAACTACGTACAAACATCATATCTCGGTCCTGGAGGTTCAATCCAGTTATCCAGAACATTATTTGCACACCTAGTGGGTTCTGAAGAGAGCAGACAAGGCAAGCCTTCCTCACTTTCCTGGGAATCGTGCCGGAGAGTGCCACTGGTCGGCGGGTTTTCTCAGGGATATCCCGTCCCCCGTCCTTGCATTCCGGCGCTGTTCCATTCTCACATCGCTCCACTCTCATCGGCTCTTAAAACGTCGTTGTTAAGAGCCGCCCAAACTCTCCACTCCACTAAACTCCTTCCTTCGCTCGTCTGGGTGGCGTTGCATAAATAAACTGCTTTACTTACCATAAGTTAATCAGAAAAATTACGTCCAAAAATGAAAACTTTTTAAAAGTTAACCCTGAAATTAAAATACAAATTTTATCTCTCGTCATTAGTAATTTCCCGCGTGTGTCTAAAACCAGAATGTCCATGTTTCTTTTCAGTTTGTTTAATTTTCCCAAACCTCCCGCAATTTTCAGTTTACCCATCGTTACTCGCTGAATAAGTACGTGTAAATGTTTTACCCTGACAATATGCTCAGATTAATTACTCTGCAGTTTTGGGACACTGCAAAGAGAAAGTAAACCAATTACTCATAGTGTTTTGGGACAGCCAAAGAGAAACGTTTACTCGCAGAGTAACGTTTTGGAAGGCCGCCACGGAGAGAAACAGTGCTCTCAACTAACCTGGCAGGTGTCTCGTTTCCCCTGCCGATCATGCGCGCACAGCATGGAGTCAATGATACCCATCCTCAAAAGAGGACTGCCCTTGAGGAACTTGCTGCAATTTTCTCTGTCCATGGACCGGAGCACAGCCTTCATTAAGTAGTTACTTTTCTCGTCTCCTGGAACATGCACGACCTCGTGTAAAGAACATCGACACTAAAAGGTGAAGCATTAGTATAAACCACCGCACACAGAACAATATGAAAAGATTAAATTGCATTCCTTCCCACCTGAGGAAGGGTCGCATTTGCAAAGACTGGTTGGACCTAACGAGGGCATCTAGTCCGCATGTCTGAGAGACCGACTTGCTTGTTCAAGCGGTGAGATAGGATGAAAAGGTGGTGAAATGAAGAATGGACGTGCGATGATGGGGAAAAACAGGAATGTGTAAAGTTTAGTAGCATACTTCACACTACTTAAAGAGTACCCGGACGATCTGGGTACCTCAGAAGTGAGGAAATAATGTCGAGCAACCTTATGAACCACGAGTCTTTCATACTTTAATGAGGAAATTTTCGATTGCTGTCCAGGAATGGGTATTTTAAACCGCACAGGAAAACCATCTGCGTTGCAGTAGTTTGACCTAATGCCGATCAGGAATATTACCACACGACCAGAAACACTCTGCCTCACTTGCTCTCTTAAGGTCGATTTACATTCAAAGTGACATGGAGTTCGCTCCGTTAACTTTGCGTTGTCGTTATGTTCAGTCATAGATGGTGCAGCGGTGTTTTCACATCGAATTAAGATCGATGCAAAGGTAAATGTTCCACTTCAGAATTTAACCCAACTTCAACAAAAGGAAAATGTAATGTAATTCTGGCCAATAGGATTCCCGTAACGATTATTTTCTTTTGTTTTCTGCATTCATTTTTATTATTACCAACTACCGACTAGACTGTTTATTAGAGTGGGCCGATATTTTTCTTTTTTTGTTTTTGATTTGCTATACCGCGGAAAACTTGCATCTAGGGTGGCTTAGTAAAATGCAAAAACAAATTAAATACATTTTTACGTCTGGCGGTAGCGCATGACACTTGAATATTTAAAATTTATTGAAAAAGTAATAGCTTTCATTCGTTTTTTAAAACTATAAAAGAAAAAGATAATAAACTGCTACTATGAAAAAGCTTTAACAGAAAGACAATAAAGCATGTTGGAATAAAAAAAACAACCTAAATTATTTCATTTAAGGTAGCGTAAAGCATTAAAAAAAATCCACGTCCCACAATGCACTGCGCGATGCGCATGCGTGTGCTTCGTGACACAGCAGTTTCTGTCAGTTGTTTACTAGACTAGCGGTGTGTTGTTCCTGTGAATTTTAATCGCGTTTATTAAAGACAAATGCATAACATGACACTTATCGTAATATTATGAAGTCCTTTAAGCGTAATAAGGAAAATAAAAAGTTCAAAAATAGAGTTGAATATTTAAATAAAAAAATCTTTGTTACTGTTTGATGTGTCTGCGTGTAAGTGCAAAATAATATTAGACTGGAATTATGAAATGGTCACTAAGGTTTGTGAGTGTCCTGTTTCTATTATCTGTAACTGTGAAAAAGCAAAAAAAAAAAAAACCTATTATTGAACTAAAATTCTTGTACTTCCAAAGAATGCATGGCATAGGTAAAATTGGAAGTGTGAACGCAAAGGAAACAAAAAAAGTTACCCAAATACATGATAGGAAGTTGGTTGAACATAAAATAACTCAGTCCACTATTGATTTATTGTCACAGCCATCTTGCTCAAAACATGCAGATGCAGAAACTCTCCTACCATCTTAAGACATTGAAGACGACAACGATGAAGATTTTGAAGAACTTAAGCCTAAAATTAAGTCACCATAGCAGATGCGCATTAAATTGAAAAATACTGCGCTGACTAGTGATCGCTTTGGATTATCAGATAGAGCAACGGCAACTATCGCCTCAAATGTGTTGCAAGATTTTGGCATCGTAACTGATGATGACCACACCCATGTTGTTGACAAAAATAAACTTATAAGGGAAAAAATTGTTAACCGCTCAGAACTTCAAATGCAGAACAAGGACAAGCATAACCCACTTCAAGGACTATATTTTGATGGGAGGAAGGATGACACTCTAGTGATTGAAAAAGTTATCTCAAAGAAGTTTCGAAGAACCATGAAAGAGGAACATTACTCAATTTTACAAGAACCAGGTTCTATTTACGTTGGTCATGTTTCACCTTCTTCTGGGTCTTCTCAAAACATTGCCAGCAGCATTCTTTCTTATTTGACTGAAGCTGGATTTTCACTTCATGAACTGGACGTAATTTGATGTTATGGCACCGTTACTAATACGGGGTGGAAAACCGGTGTTATTTTCACAATTGAAGAACAAGTTAAAAGACCACTACAGTGGGGGGTGTGCCTCTTACATTTCAATGAACTGCCATTCCAGGCATTTATTTCAAATTTTAGATGCTGAAACGACTGGGCCAAAATAATTTAGTGGTCTGATTGGCACACAGCTCAGTAAATGTGAGAAACTCCCAGTGGTAAATTTTGACACTGTTGAGTGTGAGATTCTAGAAACTGATCGGCAAATTTTAAGCAAAGATCAGCAGTACCTTCTGGAAATAAGTTCTGCTATAAAATCAGGCAGCTGTCATGAAGATTTATCTGTTCGTGAGCCTGGCACACTTTCCCACTCAAGGTGGTTAAAACGGCGAACAGAGTTCTCGGATTTTATTTAAGTATTGAAAACCTAACAGACGAACACAATCTCTTCGTTTCTTTTCTCCTAAAATCATATATACCTGTATGATTTCATATAAAAAAAAAGTAAATACTTCACAAATGGACCAGAACATGTATTTGAAGTTATAAAATCGTCAAGATTCCTGCCCGAAAACTTTCTGAAAGTCATTGACCCAGTAATTGAGAGAAACGCATTTTTTGCCGATCCGGAAAACTTGCTTTTGAGTATGATAGTAGATAAAAGGGATGATATAAGAGAGTTAGGTTTCAGAAGAATTATAAAGGCTAGATAGAAACTTAGCTTCTAAAAGAAAGTCAGTCAGGAGTTTTCAACCACCCAAAATCAATTTCCTAGTTACAGGTACAGACCACATCGAAATGATTCACTGGAACACTTTCACCACCACCTTTGCTGCGAAGAGTCACCGATAAAGAGATTTGGTCTAGGGTCCAATCAGGTGGAACAGCGGCTGAGTGGTACTTTGACCAATTCCCATGTCACACCCAAGCAGTAGAACGATGCGTGAAGCTGGTAACCGAGGCGTCACAAAAAGTCGTCGGCTCCAGTTCGAGAGATAGTTTTATAAGAACTACACTGCTCTCAAGATCTTCAATGCCTAGTTCTTCAAGCAAATCTTATTTAAAACTACCAAAAGAAAGTAAAGACAATTAAAGAACTATATTTCATTACCAACTGAAATTTTACACAATCAAAAAAATGATTTTTGTTTCAATGGTAATCTGTCAATTAAAAAAAAATTGTTTTTTTAAACGTAGTACGCTACTAATAAATTGTAAAATATATTATTTTTTTCATTTATTTATCATCCCTATACTTTGTTCTACTAAAATATGTATATAGCTAATTGTTATAGAAATTATTTGATTTATTTCTGTTTATTAGAAAAATGATAAAAATTGTATATTTTGTCAAATTTGAGGGCCGATGCGCTACTGCAAGATGTAAAAATTTATTAATTTTGTTTTTGCATTTTGCTAAGCTACCCTAGAGGCAAGTTTTCCGTGGTACAACAAATCAAAAAACAAAAGAATAAATAAAAATTTTCGGCCCACCCTACTGTTTATTGTATATTTTGCCACAATTGCAACAAACATTGATGTTCGCAGTTTTGTATTTCAATTATAAACGTATTCACAATTTGAAAACTAACAAGTAGTAAAGTAAATATTTAGGTGCACGTTGGTGTTACATTTGCAGGAGACGAGGTTATTATTAGCATGTAGAGGAAAATGTTTTAAATATTAAAACAATTAATAACATTTACGTTAAATTGCAAATATACGCATTATTCAATCGCCATTTATCTCAGATCCCAGATACAAAACATTTAGTAGTACTGAATTATAAATTATGAAAGACGAGCCTTTCTCAACTCCAATGTAAAAACAGGTACGATATTATAAAAAAAAAAAAATAGACACACGCAACGAACTCCATGTGATCAGGCCTTTAGTGTATTTGAGATGTTTAAGTTCGCAGGGGTACACATCGACGTGTAAACATACCACTGAGACACTGACTATGAAATGGTGGCTATTTCCCGGCAAAAACCCGTTGTAGGTCAAAGCATTGCTCACAACAAGATTGTTTTTCATTCACGCCCATACTGATATAGGCTGTTCACGGTTACCTGAGACATTTTGAAACCCTGCTTAAGGCCTATTTTTCACCTCATTCTGTATCTGTCAGCTATATGTAAAATTTACATTGCCGTGTACTTCATAACTTTATTCCTGCGTCATCCAAACGAAACTGTGGAATTATTAGATAAGTACGTGTTTTACGAGAAGGCACTTAAAAGCATTAAAAAAATTAAAGTCAAGGAAATAATTTCAGTATCTACTAATGTTTTACCTAACACTTCTAATAAAACTTTAAGAGGTGGACTACTTTCCCCCTATCGTTACCAACATTACTGGGAGCATGCCAATAAGCATGTCCGTTAATATAAATGTGCAGTTAGGAGTAGTGACAATTTTTCAAAAGCTGATTGAAAAAGTGCTTAGTTAATAGCGAAAAGCCTGTGGTTGTAGCAGCAGACTTACCATAATTATTTGTACCGCCCCACCCAGCCACGTACAGGGGCCTAGATGGTAACTTCTCCTCGGTGTAGAGGCAAGCCGGGAACAAGTTCATGGTGAACTTGACACGTGTGGCCAGACGGATCAGAGCGATGTCGTTGTAGTTGAACTTGTATTGAGGATGGACTATCACCTCTTCTACGAGCGCCTCCACCGCGCCTTCTTGGCCGTCGGTCAAGTCCACTCCACCCAACCGCACAACCACCAGCTTACTAAACCACACAAGCAGAAACAAATACTTTACTATGAATTTTAGTAACACCACTCAATGATAACAACACCTTACATGTGCATATTCTCCATGTAGTTAAACATTTTTTTTTTAGTGAATTTACAACTTCATCTTACAACGAATGCAAAAGCTGAAGTTAACGAAACTGGCGAATTTTCTAAATAATTTATCTTTCTAAATATTACCAACCGAAGCATTTTCTCAAGAAATCTAAATTTCCCTCAATAAGTAAAATAATGAAGGGTACATAAACAAAAGTTGAATGAAAAGTATTGATATAGCAAGAAAATGTACGTACTGAATACCATTTGTATCAACGGTTCTTATCGCATCGGCTCGATGCGCAACATTCATTGGTAAACTTCTCTCTTGAGGACACCAGAACGTTTACCTTCGCATCACTAGGTGCCGGGTGCGAATCCAGGGTAATCTGTGGATGATTATGCTTTAACTTGAAAGTTTAAGTTATTTAATAAGTCCTTTTAAAGTGAAATTTAAGACCGGACCGAACTAGCATTGGAGTCAAAACGTAGCGAACACGGAGTGAACTCGTATCGAAAGTAAGCGTTTAAGGTAACAGCGTGGACTGAACTGCAGACAAGACTGACTGCGAATTGAAAACTGCGTAGAACGGTATATCGGGGACTGGCTAAACAAGAAAACGAACCACTTACGAAAAGCTGTGCACTGTTATTGTTTTTGTGGTAACTGATGCAAATATTCAGCCAATACTCTACCTTTCTCTCTGACCACGCGTTTCTCTGCTCATTTTTCTTGCTGCTCATTTTCATTCAACTTAACCACGCGCAAACAGGTTATGAAAGATTCTTCATAATGGTGTCCTATTTGTTTTGCTTTCAGCCCCCGTTCATTCCTAATGGCAATGGTCAGAGTAAACTTTCGATCTGGATCCTGTAAACTAGTTCACCTTGACAATTGGACTGGATTATTTCACTCAGTCCTACTTCAATATATTCTGGGTGTGTTTAAGATGTAGTTTCAAACGGGGTTCTTTAGTTCACTCCGAGTTCAACCCGGATTGAAATATTACTTTAAACGTAGCAAATTTGTATAACCGTTCCGCGATTATCCTTCCGGCAGTAAAACCGGAAGAACGCCATCAAATAAGTAACCACATTTACTGCTTAAAATAGTATTCACTCACAACTTTAGGTGGAAATTTAACATCTGTAATTTATTTATTTACACCGAGAATTCCACGCAAAAGTGTAATGCACCCACACGTTAGAAACGTTCAAAGGAGCATACAAATAATACAGTTACTTGTTTGAAGATGCTGAAAATTATCACCTTTATAATATTAAAACCTCTATGCACGGTTGTTGAGGCACACACGCTGCCAATCAGATACACTGATAAAACGACCGTCGCTGTGTTTTTTTCCCAGTGCGTTTGGGTTTTTGGCGAGTTTCCTTAATGGAAATAGCATGTGCTTAAACCACCACTTCTTTCTTCCGGAGGATACACCATACTTACACGTCGTATCACTTCGCCTCGACTAGAGTGAAGTTTGCTTGTACAGGAAAGTAAGGGAACTTGCATGCGCATTTTACCTTTCAAATACACACACTGTCGCACGTTTCTTACAGATGTGACACAGTTCGCTGAAATATTACGCTCGACTTATTTTACGGGGTACACCTTTTCCGCCATTTGCATACGTTTTGAGATGTGTTATTTTTACGTGAAAACTCTTGCATTTTCCCATTAACTAAATTTTTCAGGTTCAGATTTTTATAACCGGGCCAGTTACGGCACAGGACGTATTCAGCTGTGAATACCGTTGTCAATCTAATAAAGAGTAACTGGTATTTTATCTTCTTTGTTTATCAAATTAGAAAATACGGATAGCAATCGTTATATTCAAACATCAGAATTTCTGTTTAGCATTGCGCATGCGGTAACCAAGATCTGAATTTTACAAAATCGACCAATAATTCAAGACGGAGGGGATTTATATACGTTACAGCACTCGTTAAGCAGACGATTGGCTCACATTGAAGTAATAGAATCTGGAAGGAAGCAACGAGGTTATATGCCTAGAACTACAATTCAGGACCCCCCCCCCACTCCCCTGACAGCCTGAGCAGACGCTGTGTTGTAGTAGTTAGACTACCCGCCTCCCACCATGGCGAACTAGGTTCGAATCCCGACTGGGACCTTCCCGGATTTTCGCAAGTGGGAATCATGCTGGACGATACCGCTGGTTGGCGGGTTTCCTCGAGAATCCGCCATTTACTCAGCCCTTGCATTCCGGCATTCCTTCACAACCATCGGCCCTCAAGACCACGCTGTTAAGAGTCACCCAAATATCTCCACTACACGCCCGGATAACCCTGGTAAGGGGGATAACAATATATACAGCATACGGTGCTCATATTGAGCACTAACAATTTTGTGTATATCAACATTGGAGTAACTTACACACTAATGTAATAAGTACACTGAAGAGCAAAAAAAAACTGGTACACCTGCCTATTATCGTGTAGGGCCCCCACGAGCACGCAGAAGTGCCGCAAGACGACGTAGCATGGACTCGACTATTGTCTGAAGGTATGCAGGAGGCAATTCACAACATGAATCCTGCAGGGCAGTCCACAAATCCATAGGAGTGCGAGGCGGTGGAGATATCTTCTGAACAGCACGTTGCAAGGCATCCCAGATATGCTCAATAATGTTCATGTCTGGTGATTTAGATGGACAATGGAAGTGTCTAAAGTCAGAAGAGTGTTCCTGGAGCCACTTGGTAGCAACTCTCGGCGTGTATCGTATCGAATTGTCATGCTGGAATTGTCCACGTCCGTCGGAATGCACAATGGACATGAATGGGTGCAGGTGATAGGCAGGATGCTTTCGTATCTGTCACCTGTCAGAGTTGTCTAGACGTATCAGGGGTCCCATTTCACGCCAACTGCACACACCCCATACCATGACAGAGCCTCCGCCAGCTTTAACAGTCCCCTGTTGACATGTAGGGTCCATGGATNATGTCTCCATTCCCGTACACGTCCATCCGCCCGATACAATTGGAAACGAGACTCGTCACATCAGGCAACGTGTTTCCAATCATTAACAGTCAAATGGTGGTGTTGGCGGGCCCAGGCGAGGCGTAAAGCTTTGTGTCGTGCAGTCAACAATGGCACACGAGTGGGCCTTTGGCTCCGAAAGCCCATATCAATGATGGTCCGTTGAATAGTTCGCACGTTGGCACTTGTTGATGCCCCATCATTGAAATCTGCGCCAATTTGAGAAAGGGTTGCACGTCTGTCACGTTTAATGATTCTCGTCAGTCGTCGTTTGTCCCGTTCGTTCACGATCTTTTTCCGGCCGCAGCGATATCAAAGATTTGATGTTTTACCGGATTCCCGATATTCACGGTACACTCGTGGAATGGTCGTACGCGAATATCCAAATGTTATCGCTACCCCGGAGATGCGCCGATTATAACACCACGTTCAAACTCACTTAAATCTTGATAGCCTGCCATTGTAGCAGCAGTAACCGATCTATCTTCCGACCACATCGCGTTACTCTGATTGGTTTCGTACCTCTGTTATTTGCATACGCACGCCTATACCAGTTTTTTTTGGCTCGCCAGTGTATATGAAAATTATTTTCCGGTAAAATATATTTTCTTCATTATTATTGTAAAAATACTTGTTTCATTTATCCAAGTTGATACCATCAAGAATATAATTTGGCGAGGATTATCACTTTGTGAAGCATGGTGCCGTCGTTGATCTGTTTCAGTAGCATTTATGGTATTTGAACTTGCTTGACCACCAAAAAACATTACTCAATTTCGTTCTTCGGCAACTATTACTTCGCGTTTATTTTTAAGTCGTTATAAAAAGTCTCCTAACATTATTTGAAGTATGCTTAGTGTGCAACAAAAACAAATTTTTTAATTTTAATAAAATTAAATAATATAACGATAATTTGATATTTTAAAAGTACTTTTCAAATTCAATTCTATTTCATTTCAATAACTCGCGTGATAATCACTTTTTTTTCTACACTTGGTAGGAGTGTGTGCGATTAGCTCCGATAGGAATTAATAATGTTTTTAAGACCACCTCTTTTCCGACTGGAACATTTTGAGTGGCGGTATAACATTGAGGGAGAAAATAACATTATTATAAATACGAAAAAAAATATTGCGGAAATTTAAATTTTATGTTTTGAAATAAATAAACAACGACATTGAAGAGTAAGACTTGGGACCATCCCTTCTGCACAGCAAGTTTACACAAAGTAATAAGTACCAGAATATGAGCTTTTTTGGTTCCTACGCTGTAAGCCTTGATGAGAGTACTCATGACGTTTGACAAGTTATTTGGGGTTAATCTAGCATAGCATATGTAACAGAAAATGCACAGTTTAAAGTACTGTATTTGGAACTGAGTTACCTCTGTAAAATTACAGACACTGGTAGATTCACAAGCTCTCGCGTTATACCTATTCATGTTGTTTTCGTTAACAAGAGTAGCACTTTTGTGGACGGTAGAACATTTGTGTTGTAATGGAAAGTCAGTTCATTGGTGACGTCATGAATTCCATCATTTGTGGTATTTCTACCCATACAGAATGTAACTAAAATTATAGTGGCCTTAGACCGCTTGAGAATTGCTTAATTTCTTCTACAGTGTAGGTTTAAGAAAGTTGTCAGCTGTTGATAAACTAAAAGATATGCACAGACATGAATTACGAAAACTGTTATGGAATAAATACAACTGCGTATACTTTAATTTCATTGTTTTTTTAAACCAAAGTTTTTACTAAATGTGGAAAATGTGCAAAATTTTTCTGTTGAATATTCAGTAAAATATTTTGGCAACTAGTTTCCTAGCCCTAGTCTGTAAATGTACACTGGAATTGTTACCATGTACAGCGAAACTCAGTGAACTACTCACATGTATTTATTTGAGACGCAGTGTGCGGCCGTGAGGACGAAGCGGTCGCTGATCAGAGATCCACCACAAAGCCACTCAACTGTCTGCGAATTTCGTTTAAGGTAGCCCAGAGCAGCCTGACGGAAGAAGGAGAGAATTAGCTATACTACTTGAACACACATGGGTCACGTTATGGAATACAGCATTTGGGTCTTTGGTTTACATACAAGCTTTTCACTTACATGCATTATCAACAAACTGGAACTGGAATGATAATGTTACAGAAAATAAACTGCATAGAGAACTTCGAATGATCTAGATCATATTGTAGGAGACAAATTATAATGTACCGATTCATGAAATATGCTTTAGACATATTAATCGGAATAATTAACTTCCTACTTTTCACTTATAATTTAAATAAAACTTTTGGATTAAAGATTTTTTATGCTATTCAATTCAGCCTACTATTTTTTACTCACATAAACAGCATAGGTTAAGGTTACATAATTTTATTTAAATATTAATGCACACAGAAAAAAGTCTAATGTTAAAACAAAAAAAAATTCTATTGAGCCATTTCTTTGAACTTTTATGATGTAGTTAAATTCTTAATGTTGTGACAAAGATAATATTTTTTAACTATTTACAAAGTCTTAATTACTGTTAACGGTAAAGTGAGCACTTTTAAAATTTACATTTGAAAAATATCACTGTTCTACCTGAGTGTATTTAAATGGGCACAGTGACTGGCACGAGCCCAGTAAAGTTGGCAACGACGCGACGAGAAAGTAGTTCTACGTCATAACGTTGGAGTAAAAGTGTTAGATAAACATTTGTGAATACTGAAAATATTTATTTTACTTTCCTTTTTTTTTAAATGCATGCAAGTGTAATAATAAGAAAAATTGTCAAATATTTATTTACTTTTCTAATAATTTTACATTTTCACTGGACTGACGCAAGAATAAAGTGATCAGAAACATGCCACGTTAATTTCACATATGGTGGAAGAATGCATAACGTGCATGCAAGTAGATCTTAAGCAGGGCTTTCAAGAGTGCTCAGTTTACTCATGAACAGACTCTCTCTCTATATATATTTCATATCTTTATATACATATAAGTATATATTACTACAATTAAAATATACTGTTCAAGAGTCAATGATAACAAAGCTCATACGTAATGTTGCCGCAACCAAAAGATTTATTATGCTAAAAATAACAAGAAGAAAAAATATCTTGGTTACTGCAACGTTAAAGTAATACTTAGTTCAGCTTTCAAACCTAGCAATATAGTTTACGTGTGCCAAATATGCATATATTTCTAGAACATGAAGTATTTCGACATAACAAAAAATTACTGAAATTTATCGTTAAATGTTGTAGGTTATATAGAATATGAAACGGAGTCATGCATGTTCAAACAGAGCAATTTATAAAATGTTAGGATTCGTGAATATATATATCTATTCCTACAAGGCACGGGTTCGATTCCCCCTGCCTTACTTTTTACTATCCTTAGTTAATATATTTTTTTGTGACAAATTAATGGCACTTTAGTTATTTTACATTAGCATGTTATTTTAGGACAAAGGATATACAAGGAAACTTTTGGCATAAGAATTAACATCAGTTTAACGAAAAGTTTCTTTCGCCGCAACATAAACACCACTTAATGTCGAAAGTACAGTTAGGAGGTTACATTGTTACAAAATTTCTTAACACTAGGCTTCATCCCTTTTGCAGAGATTCTTCGTTTTTGCGTCATAATTTTGGATTCGTAGCGATTACCGACAACGTACGATTATAGAAAATTAGCATATTACCACTTGTTTAGTATTTTTGTGCGTAATTTTACTTGCGTGTTATCTGCTTGTTGTAAAATCTTGAGAACATTTATATTTTATGAATAAGTTCCTGCCTTTTTACAAGCAGGAAATAACATACAGTGAAAGAGAGACACAAACGTATTAAACAACTAATACATTGACATTTTTCTATTTTCAAACATTTGCACAGATACATCTGAAACTGAAATTATGGCACGAGAACGAAGTACTTCTGCAAAAGGGGCAAAGTCGAGCCTTAATGTTACATTTACGTTAATAGCATAACAGTAATATTACACTAACAGCAACATTATTTACGGACGACTCGCATATAACAAACATTTACTGTACTTGGTAACTTTAATACTGTCAGCACGTTAGACTGTTTTCTGTGCAGATATTGTCTCAGTGAACATCGAATGCCATTGCTAGTCTGTGTCACAAAATGAACCTGGGAATGTTAACATATGACGCCAAGGGCCGTGATAACTCACCATGTGCGGCATTTCCCCTTGAATGACGAAGTCGCCACCTGTCACCTTCGTTGCGAAGAGAGGCACCTCGTTGTTGTAGGAATTACAAGCTGAAAACCGGTAGCGCATTAAACATTTAAAACACTAAAGTTCTCTACCATCACATTTTTAGTATTTTTAAGATTCATACTAAAATACGTTTTCGTGCCCGGAAAATAGTGATGTCATTGCAGATGCGTCAGAAAAGAAACAGCGGTTGCTTGTTAATGACATCGTTTTAGACTGTGATACATTACTTGATACCATTTTTCCTGTAATTTTTTGTTTCAAAACAAGTGTTCTTGAATAGTTATATTCAGTTAAAACATTCATAACAAAGTAAAAAATTTGAAAATATATTTATAATCCTTTATTTTTTAATATTTTGTAATTTAACATATTTTCTTTTAAATTTACTAAGTGATCATTCCAAATACATACACTGAATTCCAAGTTCGATGGCAAGTTAAAATAAAACTTTTGCATTTCCACGGGTGGACGTAAATTTTGAATACATTCATTGACTTCGTGATTACTTTGACCATTTTGAAAGTGACAATTTCTAACGGGAACTACAAATTAGGCCAACTTGTGACCGTTCGTTTCGGTTAACAACACACGGCCTCCGGTCATAGACTCGAGACATGCGTGATGCAATGCTGCGAGTCCCCAGCTTCCGCAGCAGCAGACCAAACAATCACGCACAAATGCGGTGCTTTGGTGCACCTACCACAACCTCTTGAGACCAATCATCCGTTCAAATCATCCACGAACCGGTTGTATTACTTTTTCCTGTACCGCTCAGTTAGGAGAGTACCAGAAATGACCCGCCATCCACAAAGGTAGTTTGTCATTGTGACGGTAGACTAAGGAGGAGTTAGACTTGTATTCGTATTTTAGGCATGCTCTTAACATCGAGGTATTGAGAGCCGATAAGGGTGAAACGAAGTGAGTATGAAGCAGCGCCGGAATGAAAGGGTGGGGGAGACGGGAGATCTCCGAGAAAATCCGCTGACCAGCGACATAGTCCGGCACGATTTACCACATGCAAAAATCCGGGAGTGATTCCGCCGGGAATCGAACCCGGTTCGGTTTGGCACTGACGATGCATTGCACTACCAGAAGTAAATTGTCCTGGAAGAAATACTTGCTGTGTTTAGACTTTGTCAGAAGGTAGACTGTACCCAAGTCAGCTGGCTGCAAAGGAACAGTAGGCATGTTCACAATAGTGTTTGTTATTCCCGCTTAGTGTCGGCCAGACGGACGGCCTTACAACAATTGACAAGCCAGTTTGTGTTATCAGTACTGCCACGCATGTGGTACTAAAACTTACATTTTGTTAGCTCTTTGAATAATGCTTGAAATGTAAAAAAAAAAAAAAAAAAAAAAAAAAAAGCAGTTACACGAAAAAGAATTTTAGAAACGTCACTGCAGTGCTTTGATGTACAGAAAACCCAGAATACGAGACTAACGGAAAAAAAGCACAAACAGTCATAAAAATTTACTGTGCTCATCTGCGTTTTATTGTTAGTTATGTCGTCCAGTTTTTGTGCATGCTATATGTATTCACTTCTGTTTTCATCTGTATTGCCTACGTTGTGTTGTCTAGAATTATTTGAATGCATCAGTATTTATTTCCCGTGTTCGTTTGATTAATTGTAAGGTCTTTTTTTGTGTTTCGTTAAAAATTATAATGTGTGAAATAATTCCTTTTGCCAGATTACCCGTGTGTTATATAGATAATTTTTTGGTAGCAACTTATCGTGGCTTTTTTATATGCTGTATTCTTGGTTTTATATGATACTGTAGCTTTTTAACAGCGCACGTCCATAATAACAACATTTTTAGTTCGATAGCCCGTATTTGAGGCATATCCAGAAGTTGAGTGTTTCGGAAGGAACTATGGTTCTGTTCGCTATGAGAACGCTAGACATAGGAAAGCCTCCCCGGAGGCAGAACTGACCTTCCTCGCTCTTGCGCTTCTGCGTGGACCTGGTGTTGGTGGCGACAGCGACGGGGGCGCAGCAGACGACGGGGTCTCGACCCCGGAAACCGCACGTCACAGGCCTCACGCCGTCCTTCTGGAGGGAGGCGAAGGTCGACGGACAGTCGGACCACAGTCGGCACACTCCTGCCTCGCCAGACGGCATCCGACACGGCTGTCCTTCTGTGGATAGTCGAGCGACATCGTTGACACAGCAGTACCCGCAGACACGGAAGAGGGGGAAGTCAGAGGTTACATTTCTCACTACACAGCAAGGGCGCTGCTTTAACGTCTTGTTATAGGCTATTCACGGTAAAGTTAGCACTTTTGAAAACCCTCTCATTATTGAAATAATAGTCAATAAATACTTTTATTTTAGCCTTAGACGGTAACTTCCGAGTGCAGTGGAGTATACACGTTGTGTTTATTACTTACATCGTAATATTTATTTGAAAAGGTTATTAAAGAATAAAAAAAATGGCTGGAAGAAAAACAAGTGTCTAGGACTTTAAAAGTGATCACTTTACTGTGAAAATCCTATAGTTACATAGCTATTTCTAAATACTGGTATAATAATACATAAAAAAAAACTTTTTTGAAACATTAAAGGCTTGGCTTGACATCTTTTGCAGAAATTCTTGGTTTTCGCGACATAATTTCGGATTCATAGTATTTACTGACAATGCATGATTATAGAAGATTTACATTTTCTGGGTTGTTTAGTATTTATATGCTGAATTTTAATTAAGTGTTACATGATAGTTGTAAAAAGTCGAAGAGATATATATATATATAATCAATAAGTTACTGGCTTTTTGCAAGCAGGAAATAACACACAGTGAAAATTAGATACGAAAGTATTAAACCACTAGTAAATTGTAAATTTTCTACAATAAAATATTTTCAGTAATACCGTTGAAACTGGAATGATGACACGAAAACGAAGAATTTCTGCAAAAGGGGCGAAGTAACGCCTTAAGAATGTAACACTTTACATAATGTCTTTCTAAATTTGTTAGTTTTGGAACATGGGTAAGTTTATTTTATGGGTGACCTGCCGGTTGGGGTGATTTGGACAATTTTTTATGATAAAGACTTTTCTCTGATATCAGAACACCTAAACGCTGTGTAACGTTCAACAGGAATATTAAATAACATTTGTCTCACCAGATCATTTATAAGACTGCATTAATATTAAAATTCCTGAACATTACACGCTTAAAGTTGTAAAATTTTAAATAAAAAAGAAGCGGGGAAGAATATACTACATAAATGCCGCAATATTCACTTGAAACCCCACGAAACAAAAACTCCACTGCAGACATTATTGATCGGACGTGCGACTTCCAGAACTGGTCATCTGAATACACTGTCAAAATAGGCAGTTATAAATTTCTGTCGGGAAGTTGCTGGGCAAGTTGACCGTCTGACAGCCTCCGGCATGACTCAACTTGGCATCAAAGTGTCTACAGGCAAGTGTTCCGGAGATTACCACATCTTGGAGCCTTTCCCTCAGCCATGCCAAAGAATACACACTTGCAATTCTTGAGGGTGTTCAGATATTTCATTTTTTGGAACAAGGACGATGTCCACCATGCGATTGATTGTCTGATACACCAATGTATTATATGTACAGGAAAGGAAGAAATCCCCTGAGTTGGAACTAACCTTTACTCCTGCGTCTTGTCGGTGTTGACATGGTGGTAGTGGTGGTTGTAGTGGTGGTGGTGGGGGTGTTGGTG
>NQII01001139.1:332405-430133 GCA_002778355.1 Clitarchus hookeri | reverse complement strand
GGGTGCTGGTGATGGTGGAGGTGCTGGTGGGGGTGGTACTGGTGGGTGTAGTAGTGGTGGGGGTGGTTTTGTTGCCAGCGCAGCAGACGATGGGGCTTCGACCCTGGAAACCGCACGTCACAGGCCTCACGCCATCCTTCTGAAGGGAGGCGAAGGTCGACGGACAGTCGGACCACAGTCGGCAGACTCCTCCCTCGCTGGACGGCATCTGGCACGACTCTCCTGCTGATAGTCGAGCAACAACATGTACGCAATTAACGAGTCACTCACGTCGAGAGGAGTAATAAGTACTCTAAGGAGTGTAGGGAGTACGGAACGCCTTCTTACGAGGCAACAAGTTCAAGGTTCGAACCTCGGCGTCGTTTTCACGTGCAGAATTATGTTAAGTGAGTGAAAAGATTAGGGTGACTCTTAACATCCGTCGAGGTCTTGAGAGCCGATGAGAGTGAAGTCAGGTGAGTATGGATCAGTGCCAGAATGAAAGTGGAAAGGGGGGGGGGAGTGGGAGATCCCCGAGAAAACTCGCTGATTGTCCGGCACGATTCTCACATGTGAAAATCCGGGAGCGACCCGCCGGGAATCGAACCCGGTTTGCTTAGGCTGACGGAATTATTTTAAGGTTTTAGGGTAGCTTACAGTTCATTATTTCAAATTTGTGTGTTATGTTAGTTCACTATTTGATAAGTCGAGGGTCACACTTTTGGTACATCAGAATTTTGGTGGTGTTATTTCTGAATTTAGCTGTAGTCAATCATAATTTTGAGGTATTTTTGGTGTTGCTGCTGCCGAATTGCCACAACGGTGACGAAAACATTCTAACTGTATAATTTTGAAACCATGAGTACATTAAAACTAAATATAGTAAGCATTTTCGTAAAAGTAAATTGTTGTCAATATTACACAAACTTCCACTCATTAACAAATTAAAAAAAAAAATTGGGCCAAAAATTTTGTACTTAGCTCTAAAAATAATGCATAGTTTAACTTTAAATGCAACATTTCGGCTATTTCTTTAGTGTATTGTCACGTTCAGTCAAGCGATAGTATTAAAGCCATTTAGAAGGGACAGTGTTCAAAGTACTAACACAACCGTTGTAACATGTATGATACCGAGATAAAAAAACTAAATTACAAGGTCTTTTTACTACTGCCTGGTCCAAAGTCCGGCAAAATACTACAATATATACCAACAGCAGTTAATCTGTGTAAAACAAATCATTTTACCGACGAGCCACGGAGATTGACAAGCAGAAAAACATGATTTTAGGACACGAGTCACACCGCTACCAACCGAAGCACATATTGGAAATGTGCTTCTCACGAGAATGTGTAACAGTTAATAGTATCCAAATGCGTCGCTGCTCAGTATATATTTGAGGTCAATAGATACTCGATATTTTCGAGACGTAGATGATATCTATATTGGCTAACTTGTGAAGTTGGAAATATTGTTCATAAGCTAAAATATTATTGATTTCAAATATAAAAAACAAAATTCGCGGTATCGAACAGCTTTACTGCTCACCTTTCAACCTCCAGTGGAGTGCAACAGCCGGGGAGGCGAAGGAAACGACGAGCGCTACCAACACGAACTGCATGATAGCTGCTGAGACACTCCTGGTCGATCGACAGACAGCAGACACGTCCGTGTCAGCTCACGTATATATTCACGGTAGACGGGCGGCCAACGCACGGGCGGCGTGCGCAAATCAGCGTGGTCGTCCTTTCCCGAGGAAAGACGGGAAGCACATCGGAAAAATAAGTGGGTGGCTGCCTGCCTGCCTGTTCAGTCATCGCCGCCCGGATTTCGCCATCTTTCCTTCCACCCGGAACAGCGGCGCCGCGCTCGCAGATAGCGGCTCTCGCGAACGTCGAGCGAGTTGTGGGAAGCACGCTGGATCAGGGCTCGAGTGCAACGGAGTCGAGGGTCAGTCACCTTTTCGCGTTTTATTGGCCGTGACTTCCGACCTTGACATTTTTTAACTCCATTTTTAAATCCCACGCCAACCAGTATATTGCACATTTCATTAGCGACTGATGAATTGTATCAAGGTATGCTGATACTTGCTCGCAACTAGGGAAACATACAGGATGTTTCTGAAATGAGTGCAAATATTTTGGGAAATGCAAGACGGTGTCAAGACGAGTGTTTTTATGTTTTGAACATGGTGTCGGAAATGCATCCTTCTGCTACAAAAATAAAATAAAACACATGCCGCACTGTTGCTTTTGAAGATGCCCTCGCCGGCAAACAGTGCAATGGAAGAGAAGTCTGGAATAGTAATGCGCTGCTGCAAGAACCATCTGGCAAAGTCAAGTCGACGACGACAATCATCACTACTGCCATATGTGCTGCTTCGAGTATAGCGGTACTGGTGCGACTGGTGCTGCCGTGAAGCCATGTCAACAGCCGCCACTTTGAAAAAAATGTTGTAATACTGTACTTGCGGTTTCGATGTCAACTCGCTTTGAGTGATTGTGCTACATGTTATTTACATAAAAGTAATTTTTTCCAGCATAGGCGTCTTGCGTTTTATTTTATTAATTTAGTATAAGGATGCATTTCCGGCACCATGTTCGATGCATCAAAACACTCGTGTTGACAGCCCCTTGCAATACCCAAAATATCTGCACTCATTTGAAAAACAACCTGTATAATGTTAAGAGCCAAAAACGGTCATATTTTGCAACCACTAAACAGCCACCACCAGTACATTTGCTTTTTAAAGTAAATAAATATAATTACTTATTTGAAAAACAACTCAAACTTTTAAACAAATAATTTAATAAAAATGCAACCCCATTGTAGGCACTGTCACTCCATCCCATTTTGTCCTTTGTATAACTAAGAGAGGATCAAAACAACAATTTAAACTGTCACCTAGGGCACACCACAACAGCAATGTATCAATTAACTTCATACACTAGGTCCAGAATCAATTTCCTCTCTCTACTATCCTCAGTAACAGGCAATGTTTTGCACATCTCCTCCCTCTCTTCTGTATTATTTATAAATCCTTGATTCTCCTTTCCACATCGAAACTCCACTTACCTCCATATACAATATAGAAAGGAGTCACCATCTCCTGACTGGCGCTTCCCCTCCTTTACCTATTGTCAAATTACGTAGTCTAAGATAATAAGGTGTTTCTTATTACTCCTCATTCACTTTCACTTTCTTCAGTGCTAGTGACTTAATCTCTACCACTCAATTCTCTCCGCTATTGGCGGTGTATCTCCTCTAGCCCATCCTTTAATTCCTGGTAATAGAAACATATATCTCAGTAGTTACTTTCTAGTAATATATTCTTAATTGACTAATGCCTGTGAGTGAACAACCTTCTCCTGAGAATCGGTGTCTTGCGATACTCTAACTCGATATTCTTTGATTCCCAGCCAATGGCTATACTATTTAATTCATTTTCTATTTCAAATGGAAGGTAAGATTTACTCCTTTGCACTCGGCTACTCTGACTATTACCTACATAACCCCCTCATAATTAATGATGATTTCACAGTCCTAAGGGTGGTAGACGACCTGGGTAATGGCGCGGTGATGGTAGTTGCTGCCCATCCTGAGGCTAATAGGTATAGTGATTCTTCTGTGGTTTGTGATTTCGAAGTGTGGAGGCGTGCCAGACCTACCATCCACAATAGAAAGGGTCGGTGCCAGGAAAAAAACCTGGATCCTCTTTGTGAGAGACAGAGATGATATTCACTACACCACAGAGATGGTCACTGCAATATTAGTTTAAAAAAATTCACCAACTGGGCCAAGGCAAAGACGCGAATCAGCAATCTTGGGTTCAGTTTTCATTCTGTCATCCAACTGCGGGGAGCATGGACTCATTAGTTTTGAGATAAAGGCATTTGCGTGCTTGAGATGTTGGTGCATTGCCACACCTTAGTTTCCGAGTGGTAAGTCGCGCGTGACTCTGGAAAGTCTGGATGAAGAGTCATACATAATTTAACACCAGCAAGGTGACCCTCAGGCAGCTCAAGAGTTGCTTTGACAACCACCATCCCTTGGGTTCAAGCAAATGAAAGCTACACTGGACGCCGCCTCGTGCAACCCAGAGTCCTTGCTACCGGGGAAGAATATATCTACGTTGTTGACTTGGGTTGTTAGATAAACGGCACCATGGCTCGACCATTAGGCAGGACTTTGGACTATTGAGGGCTTATGCCTTTGGGAACCAAGCCAAGACTTTAATTGTGAAGAAATACATTTTCTGATATGCCAGTGGACACCCAGGTTCAAAACTCAGAAGTATCATGGAAATTTAAGTGAGAGCACAGGACGATCGGTAGGACCTACAGGAGATTTTCTTGTGGTCGGACTCATGCTGGCAGTGGTTGAAACTCCGCATATTGGAGGAGACTTGAGGATGCCCACCCATTGATTGGTCGACAAAGTGAGCGGCAACAGCCCCGGTATGGTGGACAGATAGGTGAGGTGTATATAGCACCTCAGCCGAACCATGTCTATATCTGAGTGCAATGGTCTCTCTGACGATATGGGATGCAACTTAACGGGCATGGCAGCACCAGCTTGCACCTTGTGTCTGTCGAACTGCTGTGTTAGCTGGAGATTTCTACGTTGATTGAGTGTGTCTCAATCTTTGTGGGGAATCTTACGCAGGTTATACTCGTTATTGAGGTCCGTTACTGATGTGTGGATATCTCTGATTTAGAAGCCGAATGGCTTCCAGCGCGTTCGATAGCGTGAACTATTTGTCATCCAACTCATATGGCGGATACCTTGTCGTTTATATTGGCAGTGACCTCGACATGTAAAAAATCAGAACTTTTCCGAAGTTTCTTAAATCCCAAAATGTTATATTAAGAAACATATACTTTAATAACAAAACCGTAATCATATTTCATGACATAGCTTTACTCTTCGCTTAGCTTCAGTTGCAGTTAAAACTCCAAAGCATTTATAAAATAATTAAAAGAATTATCAAAATATTTAAAAATAATTAAGAAATTAAATTGTACACTTTGCAGGATTACGTTATGTAATATTATTGAAATTATGGTGGCATCTTACGTATTCAATGAAATGTTTGATCAACGCTGCTCCACGAATTGGGCGTGCAAAATATCTGTGGTAAATTTTTATTTCAAAATAAAATAAAATAAAAATCTAAGGATACTATCTGAATGTCATAATATAACCCATTAAGCTATATTTAGGAGCATAAGGAATACTGCACTGCAGCAAACGTTCCATACCAACTGAATTTTTACACGCAATACAATGACATAAATTTGTTATAATAAATATGAAAAGTACTTCACTTCCCTTTTCTGTTTCGTGTTGCACTGGGCTTGTAAGTACATTACAGTCTGTGGTAAACCAAATAATTTCTTCACATATGTTAAATTTGTATTTTATAATATTTAAAGTTGAAGTGAAAATTATTTTGGTTACTATTCTGCTTTAGTTTGTTGAGCAACATCTGATTAGTACTAACATGTGTTTAAAGTAAAATTTGATATTCAATAAATTTAATTGATACGATGGCTCTGGGTTTTAAAGACCAAATAAAATATTTCTATTGACGCTTTGCTAAAATTTTTGGACAAGATTTTACTCTTAACATTCTAATGTTACGTTATGAGTATTCAATGTGTTAATAATCTTACAGTTGTTTGAGAACGGGCAGTGTCGTGTCAGTCGGAATGTCATGTATGATGATCTTTAACATTTAACGACTCTTGGTTATGAAGTCTTCATTTGGCTGCGTCTATAGACACAGGATTCCAATTTCAATTCCTGTATTTGAAATTTCCAAATAATCATCTCTTGTTGGATACCTAAGCCCCTTGACATTTAGCGTTGAACTTTCCTCCAGTCCGAAGCTCACGACGAGTACGCAACATTAAATAGATTAAATCAACTTCTCAATTTCAAAGATTTCTTCCTACTTATCAACCATTCCGAAATATCTTGGGTACTAACAGACAATCTCGTACTTGTCAATCGCGAGAATAAGATCTCTTATAGTTGGCTCGTTCTTTTAGATGCAGAAATCACATACATATTTTTTTCATTGCATAACTGCCTGATGAAAAACAATAAAATTAACTCTAGTTTCTTCTTTGAAGTCATCTCTCAACCTCTTTACCTTTGTTGGCGGTAGTGTATTCAGAACTCATTTACAAAGTGATGGTGGTACACAATTTTTCTTATACGTTCGTCTGCCACCAGCTCAGTTATTAACGACATTATTTTATTTCCTATTTCGTTTGGTGTTTCTTTGAATATTGTCATAAAAGTGTTTACCAACAAAATGCACCAAAATTTTAAGTAATAATAAAATTAAAACTAAACGGGAATTAAAACGATATTATTTGACTTACTATTAGGGTTACGTACCTTCAACAAAATTTCTGAACTTCTACATCGTGCACAGATTTCGAGACATTATTTTGTTTGATGTGCACATCACAAGAGTGAAGAGATTTCGAGGTAGCTGAAAAACTTGGTCTTGGGAGCCCGTGGGTGTGAGCCGAGGTAGAGATCGAGCATCTAATGAATGCAAGAGCGGGGGAAACGGGGAAACCACTTTTGTGCATTTCATCTTTCTTGTTTGTACCGCAATGTTGCATGGTGGTAATGATCAGCCGGTGATCTTTTGTGGTTGTGAAGATATGCACGTGTGTAGATGTTGATGCAGCTGCTTGTGAAAACGTAAATGTTTATGAAGGCGTGAATGTGTTTGCAAACCAGGCTGAACTTGGAGTTCGTGATTGGAACTGCCTACATTTGAGTGAAAATAGGAGTATAAAGCGATGAGAATATTTTTCCTTGCAATTAAGCATGCTGTTTAAAAAAAATGCATTTTTTCAGTTTTGTTTGATTTCAAGTTTATAAAACGCTATAAATTAATTTTATTAGTCTTGGACGTGATAAATGACGTATGATAATGCTAGTGGATTGTTAATATAATATTAATGGAATACTCAACGCGAAGCTGACATAATGTGGTTTAGCGGCGGAGGAGAAGTCACACCGTAATAATAACTCCGCCCGTATATAAATAAACACGCTATCTTATCTAAGAACGCGCATGGTCATGGACCCGAGCCTCTTGCTCGCCATATCTGACGTAACAAGGCACCGCGTCAATGTAATGGCAAACGGCGCAGTGGCTTCCTTGTGGCGCAATCTTCTCCTGGTCGACAGGAATAGCAGCAAAACGTCGGAGCCACTTCCTTACAGCGTCGGTGTCGCCCACTCACTCGCGCCAACTTGCTGTCGCTCGCGAGTGTATAACGCGCGTGTCCTGAAGCAAGGGGAACCACGGGCCCTGCCCGAGGGCGAAATGGGAGGGGATACCGCGCGTTTGCCAGGGCACGCAAGCCCTGACCAGTGACGTAACGCGAGTTGCAGCCGAGGAGTCATCAGATCGGCAGCCGTAGTTTGTTTACAGTGCTCGAGGGGAGGAGACGAGCTGTACGCAATTAAAAATTGAAGCCGTAAGCAATAGCATTTAGAATTAGGCAGCAAGGCTCATAAAAATTACGTTCTACGCATTTTAAGTGTTACTGTATAAGTTTGCTAAATGAAACAAGAACTGGAACATGTGTTCGTTAGGAAGTATGATTCTCTGTGAACTCAAGACTTGAACTGGAGTTTCTAGTTACCGAATTTTTCCACTGTGAAATTTGTCTACGATATGTTTGAACCAAGGCAGTACAAATATTTCTAATGCTTGAGTGTTAATGCTTGTCTTTTGTATGTGCACATCGCTTACGATGTATGCATCGATTGTTCAGAACCCTGCATGCATGGTCACCAAAAAGTGTTAATATCGTGATATTAGCTGCATATTATCTTATCTTCAAAGACTTACTCAATAATTTTTATCGACCTTGTAATAAGTCTGACTAAAGACACAGATTTTATGTTGTATTGTGCTATGAGTAGCTAATGGCAATATATATGCAAGAAACACTGTCTGAAGTGCTCTAGAAAAGCAGCCCTATTTCACTATTACAAGTCGTCACATATAAAAATTGGTATGTAGTAGTTGACGCTACGCCACTGTGGAAGACAGGGTGACTTATAGCGTCGTAGTTACGTCCTCCCGGCATAGACTATATGATGCCTGAAGGTTAAGGGGTTTGCAATAATGTAGTCTTTTACTGTTTCATTTTGAAGGACGAATATATTGTCTCGAATTTAACACAAATAAAATACAGCAGCACTTCCGAGGTGTGGTACCTAATTTGACTAATCGTATGAACTGTTTCCGACTTCGTGGTTGAGTGGGGGGCTTCTCTGTGCGACAATGATTGTATACTTAACTCTTGCTGGTATGATGTCAGCTGATGATGTCAGCAGTATGATGTCAGCAGGCCTTGGCAAGGCCTGCAGGTGCTGCCCTCTCACTGGACTGCTGTTCTACTGACGTACTGACATGGCCAGGGGTCCGAACCTCCCCCCTGGCCGCACTGGCGCGGTTGGCCTAACTCTCTGCTCGGCGATCTTCAACTGACTGCTCTCTCGAACTAACGTCTCTGGGCGGTAATAATCAACTGACTCTGATTAACCTCTCGGCTCGGCAATAATCAACTTAAACCCACTTCTCTCGTAAAGGGGTTTTTATGCACGCCAGCCTCCCTCCTTAAGTGTCGGCACGTGTCTCTATTATTAGGGGAGAGGGTGAGGTGGTAGAACGCAGAACAATGCCTTTCAAAACCAGTGCCCTGGTTCCTGAAGGTGGGGGGGGGGTAGCATCTTGCTCCTAGCTTGCCCTGTCAGCTATTTACTGTTGCGTTTCCACATTGTCCTGTGGTTAACTAAGGGGGGAGGGGGTTGTTATCGGCACCATTATCCAGCTCGTCAGCTGTTTCTTCCGCAGTGCATATTATCTGAATTTAGGCGAACTGCGTTTCTCTATCTCGTGAAACCTTTGCGCTCAACAGATATCACGGGCTTGATAGAGGCATAGGAGGGTGGAAGGGTGGTAGGGAAGGCCTAAGCCACAGGACACGTGTAACCGCGATCCGCCACCTGCCTCGTGGCACGTGTCGACTGAGAGGCGCTCGCAAAGGGCATCAGCGAGGTTTCTATTCCAAAAGACGTCACACATCATAGTATATAATCTATAATCTGCTTATGTACCTTTCACACATGGGGCATCTGTGAAGAACAATGTAACCAATTTATTGCAGATTGTCACGCAAGAAATATTTACAGGCTCTACATTTGTACAAATATTTTGTTAAAATGGTAGATGAAAAGCATTAATTTGTAGTAAAGATTATTGTATTTATACATAGAAAATATTATTTTCTTAGTACTTCCACTAGGCTACCCTGTACAGGCTTCAGCATCTACAAAATTTTGCACAGTAAAGTCACATTTCAACAATATACATAAACTACTTGTAATATCAAGATAAATTTAACAGTTAATTTTCTAATGCTTGTTTTACTCATTTGTCATTGCACCTAAAAATAAATAACCAAAGACGTCCCTTACTGGAATAGTTAGTGAGAAAATGCTTATGTACATATTGAGAATATCTACTTCATTCAAAATAGAGCAACACAAACGTCATGGGAATTGCTGTAAAATATTTGCGCAGAATTGTTTTATCACGTTAGTGTGTCTGCCAGTATCTTAAAATTTTTGCAGGATTTACAATTAATTATTAATATTTAAATGTACACCCGTATTTATGGATCTAAAATTATGACAAACATTTTAATCGTACGAAGTGTCAGTACGTGCAATGAAATGTGATGTATTTACAGAAGTTCATATACTGTTTGCAAAGCATATGAGTTTTTACTTAACACTGTGCCAGTAGGTTTACAAAATTTCTTATAAAAATATATAAAGCTGTACTCATGAACTTTTAATTATTTCTATAAAATTAATGGAGAACTCAAATTTTCATATTACGAAGTCAATTAATTTTACTAAGAAACTTCGGAAATTAACGTAGAATTTCTGTTTTTTATATTATGCAGTGCCAATATTGCTACGTACCTACATTACCATTAAATTTACGAATAAAGATAAAGTCTTACATTACGAAGTACCTCTTCATTTTCAAGCATTTACATTACATTTAAGATGAATATATGTTTTCGTGTTACGAAGTTCTACTGATTTCACGGAAATTCTTCTGAAATGCACGAAGAATAATTGTTACTATATTACGTATATTCAGTATTATCACGTACATTTTCGTTAAGTTTACGAAGAACGGTAATTTTTTTTTTTGCTTTTATAAAGTGCTAGTAAGCAGACCGATTCGGGCGTGGGCGGCATGCGCCGACCGCCACCATATTGCATTTTCCTTTTTTTCCCCTTTTTTGAGATATCACATGCAGGAGTCAGTTGGAGTGGTTGTGGGGCATGTAGTGCTTATTGTGGTGTGTGTGGTGCTGATTGTGGTGCGTATGGTGCTGATAGTGGCGCGTATAGTGCTGATAGTGGTACATGTGGTGCATATTAGTGAAGATTGCAGAGGATTGCTGTGGATTGTGGAGGAGGATTACGAAATATTGAAGGAAAGATTTCCGAGGAGTATTGCTGAGGAGAAGGAGAAGGAAGAGGATTGCTGAGGAGGAGAAGGAGGATTGCGAAAAATAGCGGAAGATTGAATTAAAGATTGCTGAGGAGTTGGATTGCTGATGAGGAGGAGAAGTAATACTGAGGAGAAGGAGAAGGAAGATTACGAAGGATTGATGGAAAAACTGACCTCGGCAAACTGACTCCTGTATGTGATGTCTCAATGCCTGCCTGCTATTGGACAGCTACAATCACGTGGCAACTCGGTGATTGGGCTGGTCGATGTCCGCACAATGTCTTATTGGTGTAATATGATTGGTTTAATGTCAACATGATGTCATATGGCTTGCATATGGGTATATTATATTAAGTTGGGGGCAGCTGTGAGGCTTAGTTTGACAGCAGTTGACGTGAAATATACATCGTTTCAGCTTGTGAAAGCAATTATAAAATTTTATGGTGACAAAGGTTACGGGGCCAGCAACAGTACCTACAGCCGTAATGCCATCGATTTCTTCAGGAATGACGCCGAAAGCACCATCGACTTCTTCGAATGGGTCACCTGCAGAAATATTGTCATCGACTTCTTCAGAAATGACGCTGACAGCACCTTCGTCTTCTTCGGATGGGTCACCTACAGCAGTGTCGCCATCGACTTCATCGGGAATGTCATCGACTTCTTCGGATGGAGCACCTACAGTAGTGCCGACATCGATGACTTCGTCAAGGCTTCGTTGCTGTTACTGTGTCAAGATATTTGCCTACAGTCAAGGTGCAAGAAAGCACGAAATAACTACTTGTGTGAAGGGTCCTTACAATGCTATGTAACAATGTGTTAATTGCAAATGTCCGTTCAAACTATGTGATAAGCGGAAGAGATATATAAAGAACTGTAAAGGCAGAGTTCCTGAATTTAAGAAATGCCCTGTACTAGCTATTGGCGATACCACATCAAATGGATTCTACCTTAAACAATCAGCATCAAATGGAGCTTTAAAAGATTATGTGATTGGGAATAACTTTGTTGGCAATAAATACATATGTACATAATTTGACCACATTATTCAAAGGATAACCAATTAATTAACAGAAGAAGTTGAAGAAGGTCCCACAAAGTATAATGTTTTGCTGCAGTGTACCTACGAAATGCCACAACCTTTACATTAAGCCATTAGTAGGCGAGAATTTAAGAATTTATACGTATAATCGTACAATGTTGATAGCATTATAGGGGCTATAGAGGTCTTGAAAGAAAAACTTTTTCGTGAAGAAGAAGAATTTATGGGTAAGGGTTCTGGGTGTATGCTTGCTAGCGTAGACTGTCTCAAGCTGCGTATCAGCATATTATATTAACTATGTGAAGAGTGAGCATATTGCTGGAAAGACACAGTATGTATAGTATGAAGAATGCGTGGACACTGTCTTTTTTATGTTTGTAGTCTGATGTGCGTAAAAAATACATGTTTTCAATGAATAAACAAAAGTGTTCTATTTATCGCTAGTGTTGATGTTACTTGTTCTAGCATGTCTACTTTACTTGATATAAGGAATATGGTAGCTTTGGTTTTCAGATGCGCCACTACAAGCTGATACTGTATGTAAGCATGAAAATAAAAATATATGAAATGACGTGGGCAAAATATGATGATATTAAAGTTAGTACTTCAAGATTTCTTGTGTAGGCCAATCACTGGATGTACATAAACAATGATAATGTAGCAAAGGTATATGTTGAAAAAAAAAATTAAGAGTGGATTAATACTGTAATACATTCTAAGCAGGTTCGATTTTGCATTCTTGGAAGTACGCTGTCGTAGTGTTAGAAATTTTACCCTGAGACATGAAGGGAGGGGAGGGCAAAGGCTGAGTCGAGCCTGCCCAGACCTGTTTCAGTGCAGTATATGGCGAAAAGAGGTCCTACATAAATGTCTACATGCCCGGTCCTGCTCTAATACACCACAGTTATTTTTATAGTAAACACAAATGGAAGATCTTGATGGCTAAAGAATAAGTTCATATGTTATAATTAAATAGCAGAAGTGATGTAATCCAATATGGTGGTTCGAGGAGACCGAGTAATCAGCAGGCTACTAAATCGAGGTGGAATGACAGAGCATGAAGTAGCAAGATGGAATGACAGAGCATGAAGTAGCAAGATGAAATGATAGAGCATGAAGTAGTAAGATGGAATGACAGAGCATGAAGTAGCAAAATGGAACTAAAGAGCATGAAGTGGAAAGTTATAGAAACAAGATGGCTGAAAGGTTAAGGACACAGAGATGGGGTAAAGTGTCATTGGGTCAAGGGTCTTGTGTCTTGGGTTTTGGGTCTTGGGTGTTGACTGTTGAGTCTTGGGTCTTGGGTCTTGTGTCTTGGGTCTTGGGTCTTGAGACATGAATCAATGGTCTTGAGTCTTAAGTGAAGAGATTGAGCCTGGAGTAAAGGGGTTTGAGTCATGGGTTTTGAATAAAGTGTAATGAGTCTTTGTCCATGGATCTTGGGTTTTGGGTCTTGGACTTGAGTTATGGGTCTTGAGTCAAGGGTATTGAGTCGGGAGTCAAGGGTTTTGAGTCATGGGTTTTGAGTCGTGGGTTTTTAGTCATGGGTTTTGAGTCATGGGTTTTCAGTTTTGATTCGTGAGTCTTGGGTTTTTGGGTCGTCGGTCTTGGGCCTTAAGTCAAGGGTCTTGAGTCTGGGGCCAAGGGTTTTGAGTCAAGGGTCTTGAGTAATGAGTCTTCGGTCTTGGGTTTTGGGTCATGGGTCTTGGGTCTTGAGTATTGTGTCAAGGGTCTTGAGTATTGTGTCAAGAGTCTTGAGTCTTGAGTCCAGGGTCTTGAGTCTTGAGTCATGTTCTTGGGTTTTGGGTCTTGGATCAAGTGTCAAGATTCTCGAATCTTGGGTCATGGGCCTTGAGTCTTGAGTCATGAGTCTTGGGTAGGGCGTCTTGAGTCAAGGGTCTTGAGTCTTGAGTTTAGGATTTAGGTCTTGAGTCATGAATCAAGGGTTTTGAGTCAAGGGCCACGAGAGCCGGTCGTTTCGGGAGCTTAGTATCCACCAGTCATAGAACTTCGGATCTTCATCATGTACACATTTAACTAACTTTTGAAAAAAATTTTTAATTGTTAAAAAATTTTTATACATTTTTTGGAATCTTATAATTTTTTTGTAATTTTTTCTGGAATTTTTGTTTGCAAGGTTATTCGTGGTCGAATGTGAAGGTCATCGACATCTAACGTGGCAGACGAGATGGACACTGGCCGACCTGGTGAGGGCCGCTTGGGTCGGGAGCTTAGTCGATCCACCTGCCATCGAACCCCGGACCTCCTACATGTATATCGTAATTTTTTTTTAAAATAATAATTTTTATTTAAAATTTGTTTAATTTTGTATATAATTTTTGAGATTTTTTATATAATTTTTCTGCAATTTTTTTAATTTTAGGTCTTTCAAGGTCACCGGGCTCAAGGTAAAGGTCAATGTCGAAGGTAAAGGTCATAGGTAAAAACGAGCCCTCCAAGTCGGATGGATTGTATTTGAAAAAAAGGGGTTCGTTTTTGAAAATAAGAGGATCTGTGCTTTTTAAAGGATAAACATAAAATTTTTACGGGAAAAGGGCAGTTTTGAAGGGAAAAAAAGGAAAATTTTAAGCGAAACATGGTCAATTTCGAGGGAAAAAGAGAAAAAAGGGAAAAAATGGCGCCTATCCCAGATCCCTTTATGCCCGAATTGGCATAATAATTATACTCTCGTATATTTAAGATGCCAGGATAATTTGTAATCGGTAACATTGTAAATATATTTTTAATTTTTTTTAACAGTGCAGTGCAGATAAGCATCCTGAGATTTACATATTCCATAGGTGCACGGGAAGTAACCCGTAGTTGTCTGCACTTCGTGTGTGCTCGGAATCACATTATTTTCAGCACACTGCAGCAAAAAATAAATACTTGCTGATAATAAAAATGTTTAGTATTCTTACGGGGAGTGCTGGTAAAAATTATTCAGAACTCTCCGTAAAATCACGGACACTTTGCTATTCAAAAACGGAATTTTGCGCAAATTTTACAGAACCTTCCGTGAATTCACGAAAAATCTCCGTAAATTTGCCCGTTCATGCGCTTTCTGGTTAAAAAATAGTAATTTATTGAAAACACCGTAATTTTTCGATATGCGGCCGTTTTACCGTGTATAGAAAAAAAAACTATAATTAAAATTTGTATTTTGTAGCGAGATTTGAACACGATTACAAGTTATAGAGTCCACCATTCTTATTAATCATCTTCGACTACCTTATTTCACTGTTGGGTAGAAACATTTTATCTCTTGAAATGTGACATGGGTACGTTTTACAGTTTCTATTAATGTTTGGCTTTTTTAAGTGCTGCTAACTGTTTCAGATGCTTTGTGATCGTTTTCTTACGTTTTAAGGATCGGACCTAAGTAGTGGGTATATACCCTTACTGTCACAGAAATGATCATTTTCTGGTTACTGTGGGGAAGAAAGCTTCTTGTGTAACTCCGCAATGTTCGTTCCCAAAACCCGAAGTTATAGAAAATATGTGGACGTTCTTTATTTTTGTATTATGGAGCTCAGCTTCTTTTTTTTGCATTGAAGATTGCGTTTCCGTATATTATCTGTACATTTCTGTAAACATTTATCAGCAATTCATGAATTGTATGCTTTCAGAAATTTCCTTCATTTTATTTTCAATTAAGTTACTTTACCTAAAAGAGATCACCCAAACCAAGAAAGCATAGTCGGTGAATATGTTCCATTTTACAGTTTAATGTGGCCTAAACAAACATAGGGTTGGATGAGAATAAGTTTATTCCAATCGTAATTCTCCATAGGCAAACAAAACCCCTTTGTATTGTTTCATAAAGGAATGTGAAATTCCTTATATTTGTCAGCACTTGGCGCGTCCTTCGTAAATATCGGGATGTTTTTTTCGGGCGATTGCTTTCATAGCGTATAGGTTATCTTTTCTGGCTAAGAAGCCAAATCCGTCTTCACATCATCGTTGACCCGGGAATTCAGCGAGTTCACGTAAATATAGATAAACTTTAAGCACTCGTGTATGCATTAATGTCGTTTTTGTAGTTGGGCCCCGATGTTTTCGAACAAACCGTAAAGCCGTAAAGTATTCCGCACTATTGGTAAATTGTAGCAACATCGAACGTAACATAACACAAAAGGAAAAAAATCTGACCTCTGGACTTGTTAATGCGAGTAGCAACAAAAACAAGCTAGCACAAAAGGAGGAAAATGCTGACTTCAGGGTGAGCGCTCAGCGAAAAAATAACAGTAGCTGAAGAGAGTAGGAAAAGTGTGGAGTTCAGCCTAACCATTAAATGTATTTGAGAAATTTCTGCGTGTCTAATGATAATGCCAAAATTACGCAGCTCCAACAGGCAAGACACGCTCGTCAGGAAAATCAAAACCGAACACCCAATCAAATACAAGACGCTTCTGACATCAGCACGACGAAAAATTGCCGTACGAACAGCAGTTCTTGATTATAAGTAGTGTGAATGTAGCAATTCGGGGACTATCAGTCAACTCCGTTGACGTCACAAGAAGGCCGCACGACTATTTAAAATTCCCTATTTTCCCCTCAAAATAACTCGTAAGGCTTTCGAAAATTCGCGTTTCACCCTCCCACTCCAAATATTCCTTTTGTTCTCCAAACCCCCCTAAAATATACAAAAATTTGTGAAAAAATGTTTTTTCTACAATATGACTTAGTGAATCCACATTGAGGCCGAAAATCAGTAAAAGTTTATAAACCCTCAGATGCATCATGGAACAAAGAGGAAATAAACATAAAATAACCACCACACGTATATGCTGACCACACCCCCACTACCACATCCATCCCCCTCCACCGTCCACCCCACAAAATAATACATTTTCCCAAATTTAAACTGTGAAGCCACACCAACATTGCGTATAAATACAGGCAAGTGCCAGATTAAAATGTTTGCAAAGTAATGTAAACAAACTTCATTATAAAAAAATATGTTTACAAAACAAAAAATAAATTAAATCTTTTAGAACATTCGTATAAGTACTATTTCAGTATGTCTGTTTCATCGATCTGTGAGTCGTTAACCACTTTATAATTCCTCAAACCAGTTGAGAAGATAGACCTTGTTGAAAATCCCGCGCCGTTCGGAGATGCGCACCAAGCGGCCGATTTAATATGACAACCTGACATTCGCACCGATGCAGCGCAGAGCAACGAAAATTGCTTTTCATTCACGCCAGTAATCACAGCTGGAATTATATATATATGACACAACTATTCCCTGCCTAGAAACTCAATTTACTCTTAGATTTTTCCGGTAGCTAATAAGATTTTTCGTAACGTAGTCGTTTGGGTATCATCGGCAAACCTCGGAAGCATTTGAGTCTGCTTCGGCTAACAGCTATGATTTATTGCCTGGCCGCCTGTGCATAGCTTTCTTTATGGTGCGTGTTATATTTATGCTGCGTCATTTGGATGTGGAAAACGGTTTGTTTTACTAATTGATGAACCATGGCGATTGTAGATTAATACATTGATAACTACATATTTTCAACAGAGAAGAAATTGAGATTTTAATAATGTAACATAATATCTAATACACTTTTCATGATACCCCATCACTGAAAATCAGTTAAATATTGCAGACATATTATTTTATAAGTTACATATTCTGCTGAAGCACAGCCACCCTCTTAATGGCAGCCACGATGTGGAAGGCCACATGTGTCAATTGCGCATGCACAGCAAGAGCAATTCCATTTTCTTTCGGGTATCCGCCCAGGGCAATTTTATCTGCATTTTGTGTCGGTCGTGTGACCGCTTGCTTCTCTGTTTGTTCATATTTAACTCCACGACATAGCAATGCAAGTGCAAAATTTCGCATTTTACCCAATATAATTATATATTACATCAGCCCTCAGGTCACTGATATTGGATTTAGGATTGTGTGGGTCCCTCCTCTTCGGAATAGCATACACGGTTCGAAACAGGGAGTCGTTCTTGAAGTCCTCGGGCATCATACAAGTGGTAGAATGAACAGTATAATTACACTGTAGAACAAGTTGCGACAATAGCTCCAGCTACTTGAAATTTCTGTTCGCTGTGAAATGTGCCCAGAGTTTAGTTTATCGAGTGCAGTGAAAATGCACGACGATGCTGGCCTTGAGATCAGAGTACTCGGAATAGTGATTTAAGTCATACTTTTTCGTCAGTGCATGGAAAATTGCATTTAAGTATTCTCTCCAATCGTCGGTGTGGAGATTTTTGGAACGTGTCCTTTGCTAAACACATCTGCCATGGTATAATTAACATTGCTCGTATTATTCGACTGGAGGAACCTGGCCCATGCATACTGGGTGAATGCGCCAATGATGGTTAAAATGTAGCGGCAGCCTTTATTTACATGAGCAAGATTTTGCTTTGCAATCTGAATACATTTTTCATCTACTTGATTTATAACACAGATACTAGTGGAAGAAGGAGGATGAGGAAAAGGAGGATATGGAGAAGGAGAAATAACCAAACCTTCTGATATGTGCAGTTTCTTAAGAGATAAAGGTTTGCATATCCACATAGTGGAATATTTCTTCAAGTTGTCATTGCGAGTCCCACAGTAGCAGTACTATGGCAGCAATGCTTCCAAGATGGTATCGTTTGAGCTACCTACAAGTGCTTTCTTCAACCCTCTCACAGGAGAACTAGATGTGTACTCTTTCACAGTGTGTATCACACTATCTGAATATGTATGTAAGGTTATTCTTGTATAGAAGTAAGAGCAGAAATCGAGTGTATTGTCTCAGGAGAGCTATATGTTTACTCTTTCACAGTCTGTACGAGACTAACCAAACGAACAAAGAGTGGCTATATATATATTGGTTTGTAGCGCAGTAGTGTGTGATGACTCAGAAGAAAGATAAAATCTGGAAGAGGTATCATTGGTATGCTCATAAAAAATCTACCTTCCGAGCTGCACATTCCCTGGTACAGGTTGTGTGGGCCAGGAACCAAGCTGGCTAAAGGCTGGTATGTGGCGACATAGGCATCAACACACTGGACGAGGTGTGCAAGTGTTACGATATAGCCTACTCCCAGCACAAGGAGATATAAACTAACCACCAGGCGGAGAAAATACGCAGTTCACCAGACATCAAACTCAGGGAAAAAAATAGCTGTGTGGGGCTTTCCTAAAACGATGAAGGCTAATGTATAGAGGGTATGGGGCGGAAAAAGCAAGGCGATGTTCCAAGAAGAGATAAAAGAAAAATACAGGTGATTCCTTCCCGCCTTGATACCTGCAATAAGTGCTCTGGGCTTTATCGCCAGGACCATAAAGAATATCATCGGAGTGGTGAAATGAGCCTCGAAAAAATGTAAGCAATTGGTGGAAAACTGTTGCCACAACCACGAAATGGAAGCTATTGCCATGTGTATAAAGAGGCCAAAGACTTTAAACATGGTAGTCGGAAAGTTTCGCTGGCTTGCGAAGTGAAGGGCATCTATAACTAGAACTGAACATCGATGATTTACACTTCGCCTTTGCACAAATAGTCCAGTCATTTTTGCGGTTTGTGCTCCGCCATGTAAACTGGACCTCGTGGGTACTGCATTAGCAAGTCGCCAGCACATTTCCCTTTCGATGGTAAGTGATCTTGACTTCGTACCACTTCAGTCCATGGTAGTAATTGGCCAGCCAGTCGTTTTTCTTCTTGCTTTTATAGTCCAAGAGTTTTCACGAATAAGAAGAGGCCCAAGGAGCGCATGCACATATTGCTATCGTCATTGTAGGACACTGCGATCCTTTTGAGCACTGGAAGCGTTTCAGATTGCAGTAAATCTCAAAGGGCAAATGAAAACTGATGCATAAAGCAGTGACCATCATCTCTATGTATGCTTAGCTCACAATGTTCGCTAGCACTGAGAAGCAGTCGCTGCTCGCTATCTGTCATTCAAAATCCATCAGTATTCAGCAGTGTCCACAGTCATATTTTCTTTACATATTATTTATTTATGATACTCCATCACACTGTTCTGAATTCGCTCGTTTTGTTTGGACGTATCGAAGACCAGCAATGGTACCTTTTTATAGTTTTTCTGTGCTCAGGATTGAAACGATGGATAAAGAAAATACAAAAAAGCAAATCCTTCTTGTTTGAATGAGATGTTCAAGCCCATGTAGAGATAGCTATCACTACTCAAAAATATGTCTGCATTCTGGACTTTGCAGTGGTTGAATGTCGATTTGTTCTCCGAGGTGTTCTGCTTGTTCATTTGAAATGCTAGTATGAGCTTGCGGGGTTTTTCCATGCTGGAACCCAATCGTTTCTCCACAACCCTATGGTTTCGACTGGCAGATGACAGGACAGGTATTCAAACTCCAGCTCCTGAAGGTTAAGTCGATGATTTTTTCTTTCTTGGCATAGTTCAGCAGGTTCACACATTTCTGGTTGATCAGAGTCATGTGGGCAATGAACCACTCTGTTGGCCAGGGTTACTGTGATGAGCTGCATATTTTATCTGGCTCCCAACAGTGCATCGAGATGCAATTTTACTAGCATTATCACTAGTTCCTGCTTGGCACCTATCATTCTATTCCTATAATATTCAGCATAACCCAGTAACATCGACAGTGGCACACTAACCTCGAACTTTCGTTCTGCGAATATTGGCAATTTGTAGCCATCGTCCATTCACTAGCCTGCCATTTTTACCATGTTGTGATTGTTTCGCATAAGTAAAAGGTTTTTTTATGATAGTGGTTATGCCTTCATTTTACATTTCGTCTAGGGTGACACCATAACATTCGTACATTACCTGCTCTGAGAGGTGAAGTATACCATTGCCAGCGAACACGATGGTCGTGGGATGGATCCCATTTGCTTTTGTGAGCGTACCATGGATGCGCAGAAAGGATTGCGAAGGCAGAGTGTAAATATCTTGGTGCGGTTTTGGGAAGTAAACAGATTTTTCTTCTTATTCAGAATATAGTAGCGACCACAGCTCTAATACTGATAAAATACACGAGAAAACATGTACACTGAAGAGTATAAAAAACTGGTACACCTGCATAATATCGTGTGAGGCCTCCCCCCCCCCAGCAGAAGTGCCGCAAGACGACGTGGCATGGACTCGACTAATGTCTGAAGGTATGCAGGAGGCATATCACAACATGAATCCTGCAGGGCTGTACACAAATCCAATCTGTGCCAATTTGAGAAAGGGTTGCACGTCTGTCACATTTAATGATTCTCGTCAGTCGTCGTTTGTCCCATTCTTTCACGATCTTTTTCCGGCCACAGCGATGTCGAAGATTTGATTTTTTACCCGATTCCCGATATTGACGGTACACGAAAATCCAAATGTTATCGATACCTCGGAGATGCTATGTCCCATCTCTCGTGCGCTGACTATAACACCACGTTCAAACTCACTTAAATCTTGATAACCTGCCATTGTAGCAGCAGTAACCGATCTAGCTGCCGACCGCATCGCTTTACTCTGATTGGTTCCATAACTCTGTTATTTGCATACGCATGCCTATGCCAGTTTTTTTGGCTCTTCAGTGTATTTAGGAAACAACCAAACACGTCATACACAGTTTCAAAGGTTTTATTTAAAAAAAAAAAGTGAAGATACTGTGCAGAGACCGTAGTAACATGAATGCAGATAACATAATTAGTGAACATATCGTGCAGCTCTGAGTAGGTAATGAGTATGGAAATATACCTATTACAAGGCCCTATTATAAACGTAGGTAATTATTAAAACATTTCGAGAAATAAAACGTCCGCTAAAGAACTAGTGATATTTTTCTGTTCTGTTTTCACTTTAACTGATATGCGAATGTCATTTCCCAGAAAAGCGATTATCTATACAGCAAATATTTGAAGTGTAGCTAGTAAAAAAAGGGAAAGAATAATACTCTGTCTACACTGACGACTGTTCTAACATATAGTGTTTACACATGATAATTTGTTTGCAAAAGTCGATTGTATAGAACACTTGCCAAAGGCTTTGAACATAGCCAGACAACTTCGAAGAGTGTTCGGTTGGAGAGTAGCCTCTTTTCTTTCAACTGCACACATATGCAGCCATAAAAACATATAAAAAAATTTGTTTCGGCCGAACTTGTTACCAGAACGTGTAACCAGATATTTGTGTGATTGGCGTCTGTAGACTTTATGCACTGCAAGAAAAATTCACACATTACCAGTAAAAATATTGAAAGTCTAATTTTTTTTACGAAAAATGGCAGTGCACAGAAAGACCAACTATGCCGGCACCTCTCGACTGCAGACTCACAAAAGATTCATGCTATAAAAGTTATAAATATAATCCGTAATTTGAACTTACTAATGTTGCTGTGAGAAATAATACTCATTAGAATTTGTATATGGGATTATATGAAAAAAATATATAGTCTATTGATTCTTTACCAATGTACCAACACTAGCCTTCTCTACATATAGTGGCAAGGTTGCAAAAACATTCAGACAGACTCGCATCACTAAATTGGCGGAGTCCTATAAAAGTTCATGTCTGTACATCCAAACTTAAAAATAATGTGTTATTTATATGGTAAAAAACATCGTTCAGATACTTTTTTTAAAAGGAAAGGTTTACATATGTTTGATTGATAACGAGGAATATATCTGGTAACACGTATCATTCATTGCATTAACCAAGCAAAACTGTGAAATTATTAAAAATTTAAATATACTACTGTTTCGACATTAGCATTTAAAATTTTGATAAACCAAAAGAAGCAATTTCAGTGCCACCAATTTATAAGTTACATTTTAATAAAACGTCAAGACATGGAATTCCTTATTTTCTTATTCTGGGAGGACGTCAGTTAATCGTTGCGTCAAAACAAATGCAGTTTCAAAGAAGGATATTTTAAAAAGCTGATCTCGAAAACATGAACTCAACCTTGGACCGAACGTAGTTGCATGGAACGCCAGCTTACGCTGTGAAGGGTTCCGTGTTCGAACCTCGGATAACTGGATTTGATAGGGCTTATAAACGTCCCCCGGCGTTATGCCTGAAGGCCTATCAGTGTACGTCTTATCAACTAAATTATTGCCTAACCTTAACTCACACAAATGCCCTATCTACGATTCGAACCAAGAACCTCCCGCACCAGACCGGCGGCGCACCAACCGAATGCGCCACAGAAGAGCGGGGAATCTCGGGTAAGGCAAGAAAGTATATAGGTTGTTCACGGAAAAGTGAGCACATCCGAGGTCCTAGTTACTTTTTCCTTTCAGTCATTTTTTTTTATCTATTGACTACTTTTTAAATAAATATTGTCATGTAAGTAATAAACACAGTGTTTATATTCCAATACACTCTGAAGTTAACGTCTAAAGCTAAAATAAAATATATTTATTAAATATTATTCCAAATAAGAGGACTTTCAAAAGTGTTCATTTTACTGTGAGTAGCATACAGTAAGTTGTTTTTCGGTGTAAAGTTAACTTTTTATCTTTTCTCAGTCACTCTACCGGTATGAAGATATGGTCTTCAAAAGTATTCAATCAAAAAAAAATCTTATTTATTTAAAAAATCTTTTCACTTCTTCTAAGTATTACACATTATGCAATTTATTTTAAATATATTGGCCTAAATATTTAAATTTCACATTTTTTAAATTTATAACCGCTAGAGTATAATTTTTCAAACGCAGAAATTAAACAAAACAAGCGATTTACGAACAAATTAAAAAATAAAACAAGAGAGTCTTAAACATACTGTCGTAATTAATTTGTGATATGCTTAGCAAAAATTATTAAAAATATACATATAATTACATACAACAAATTGTTTTTCGCCAGCAGTAAAAAATCCTAGAAATTTCTGTGATTACACAGATGTTTTGTAGTAGATTGTGGCACTTAAATAGTGTAAATTAATACAATCCCTGGGAGTAAATAATTATATATTATAAGTGAATTAAATAAGAAACTAGAAATTGTGATATTCAAGTGAAATTATGGAAAGACTATGCGATATTTTACTTTCGGTCATGCCACACCATAAATTAACTACAAGTTTGGCAGTGTTTGAAAAAATATAAAATAATTAACTTTTCGCTATCATGTTTTATAAAAAGGAAAAATTGAATAAAAAATATACAGAAAACTGGAGATCTAGTTGCGTGGCGGGCGTGACACGAATGTGATAACAGAAAACTTATACCACGGAAACTTTTTAAGGGGGTGAAGGTTTTCTTGCTTAACGCAGTGTCTTTAAGCAAAATATTCACTGAAAACTGCTAAAGCTGTGAACTCTGTGAAACGATCAGAATCTAACCTCCGAGTTTAAGTTCCCCGTCCACCACGAAGTGAGTGATAAAGAAACACGCTATTCCACTTAAACTATATGATTTACAGATACTATTTCACTTTCAGCAAACATTGGCCCTAAAAGTCAATACTGACAGTTAACACAGCTCGGCTCGAAGTGTTTATATTCACTCAAGCACTTTTCTGGTGGTTAAAACTTCTTTTCAGGTAGAAGGTCGTGTATAGAATGAACCAAGAAACCGAGGACACTGAATCACTTTTCGTTGGGAATAACTTAAGACAGTAAATCGAAAGTAACGTTGTGAGTATTGTGAAAATGTTGATAAATCTCTCGGAAGTGGCGTATTTCAATTAACGTGAGTGGTTCCTGAATATTTTTAAGGGTCTCCAAAGCAAACATTTTAGAACGAAAAAAAATAAAAACTGTGTAATTGTCATGTATGCAATCCCTTGTACGTTATATTATTCAGTGAAATAAATATTAGTAACTGAAGGTCAGGAAACTGCTACCATGCAGAGACTGAAGATGAGGTAGACTAATTTTCGTCTTCTAAGCATGTCTCAAATACTGACTCTACCATCTCAGCGGAACTGTAAAAAATACATGGTCAAACAGTGATGTAGACGTCTGATTACTTTCCGTTTTCTATCATGTCAGCGTTATTAGTACGTGAATATAATATATTCGCGGTTTATTCACACTATTTCAATAAAATCTTTGAAAAATCACCCTACGTTTGAAGTGTTCGGTTGTTTCCTAAATACACTGGAGAGCCAAAAAAACTGGTATAGGCGTGTGTATGCAAATAACAGAGGTATGGAACCAATCAGAGTAACGCGATGAGGTCGGCAGCTAGATCGGTTACTGCTGCGACAATGGCAGGTTATCAGGATTTAAGTGGTTTGAACGTGGTGTTAAAGTCGGCGCACGAGAGATGGGACATAGCATCTCCGAGGTAGCGATAACATTTGGATGTTCGCGTACGACCATTTCACGAGTGTACCGTGAATATCGGGAATCCGGTAAAACATAAAATCTTCGACATTACTGCGGCCGGAAAAATATCGTGAACGAACAGGACAAACGACGACTGACGAGAATCATTAAACGTGACAGGCGTGCAACCTTTTCTCAAATTGGCGCATATTTCAATGCCTCCTGCATACCTTCAGACATTAGTTGAGTCCATGCCACGTCGTCTTGCGGCACTTCTGCGTGCTCGCCGGGGCTCTACACGATATTAGGCAGATGTACCAGTTTTTTTGGCTCTTCAGTGTATATCACGTATTACAAGCGTTTAATACTTGTGTTGACGTAAAAGTGACCAATTTATAGTTAAATTGAATTATAACTTAAAATTTATTTATAAAGTACAATATTTAATTTACAATTATTAATCTGAATGAAAACAGAGAGAAAATAGGTGTGTTGGAAATTCCTAGTAAGAAATAGTTCTTACGAAAAATATTACTACATCAGTGCTCACGAACGTGGCGCATTGTCCATTTGGTGTAATTTTAGAGACTTAGTAAAGCTTTGTTTGCATGAGGCAGAGGAATATCCTGGAAGTATAACTGAAACAGGGCTTCAGAAAGTTGGAAGTAACAGTGAATATACTATATCTTGAACACCAATTTTGTGAGATATTCGTAATGGAAAAATGAGGTAGATAACGTAATATGACCTAAAATCTAGCGTAATATTTGTGTTGGCGTGGGNTTATTGAAAACTGAGAATTAAATGTAGTTATTTGCAAAATGCCACAGACTACGTGAGATGAAACAAAAAATTAGTGAATAATAGAGTTAGCCTGATTTGATACCTGTCATTCATGAACATCTGGCGGGCGAATACTCTGCCCGCCATTATCAAATTAGAGGGTGCTATGCTATTAACCAAAATAAGTGGATTTTTATCATTATCAATGGTTATGTCGTAATAATTATGTGTACATCAAAGGAACACTAAAAATTGCCTTTGTGAAACACTCTAAGGAAAACAGCTCTCGAGATAAACATCCGAAGTTTGAAAGGGTGCCGTAGGTTATGGCCAGGTATACAGCCTTTCAAATGACATTGGTTCCCATATCGTTCAACCAAGCGAGGTGTTACGATAACAAAGGACTCACGTACCGTAGGACTCGGGTACGATTCCCGATTAGGTCATCCTGATTTCGGCCATGGACCAACCACCTTTCTAAATACCCATATAGCGTCACCTAACTCAAAATTGAGCTTACGTCTAGAATGCAATACAGGAGAAGGTGAAATAGTAATAACAGAATTTGAAGTAGCAACAAGTTCATTTATAGCAAAAGTGTTCCACCGTCTTAGGCACTGCTGAGCCATAAGATGAATGTTAAATTATCAGCGGAAGTACATCCGGCGCGACAGATAAGAAACTTCCGGGAGCAGCCAAGCACGTCATATCTTGCAACTGGCGTTCAAGGTCAAGCCTATTTCGTATTTACTTAACTAAAATCGCCTGCGATCCGTGTTGGACCAAGCGATTTCGTGAAGTGAACCTCCCTGCTGGCGCTGGGACTCAGGCCATGGCCGATTCCTTCCTCGTTTCTTCTTGTCTGAGCAGCTTACTCCATCTCTAACAGCCCCTGTTGTCGTTAAGACGTAGAAGCCACCCACCTACCTACCAGATATTTCGGCTGGTTGGGTCATCTGTAACAGCTTCTTAACTGACAATTCAGTGACTGGTATTTCATTGATTCAGCTAATTGTTTCGGAAGTAAGTGTGTAAGTCTGCTATTACAAAAAAAAAATTGCAAAATGCTTTTGATATTTACATTCTTCGTACCTGCAACGTAAAACGATATCTGATAGATGGGATGAAAATTTTAGTTGAACAGCTCTTTTGCATTACTCAAGGGAGATATAAAAATTGGCAGTGTTTTCTGAATATGTGGTAACTTGAACATCCTCCAAAGGCGGATGTTACCCCGAAGGATATGACTACGGGAGAAAAAATAGTTTAACATTTGTTCGGCACTGTTATGTGAGACCATTTCTGATTTGGCATTAACTGAACGCTTTTAAAATCAAACTTAAAAAGAAACTGACATACAAACATTAAAATTGGCAGTGGGTTATGAAAATTTGTCGTATCTTTCCGTCTTAACAAAAATTTAGTGTTCAAAATTAGTGGTAAATAAAATATATTTTTATTTTCGTCACGGAGAAATTACTGTTGTGAGAGCAACAAAATTGTGTTTCTAAAACTTCACAGGTAGATCAATTTTGTGGATTCATGTATACTAGTCAAGAAGTACAGCGACAGCTATTATTTTTAGACGAGGTTGAAGGCTGCCTGGGCTAGACAAATACTTTGAGCATGACTACCAGAAGTGCTTCATTCACATATTGCCGGCTACATAACTTGTAAATATTATAGTTTCATCTTGAGGGTTGTCACAAATATTACAGGTTACGTGATCAGCAAAATAAATTCGTATCTTCGTAAATAGTACATACAATTAAATAACTATAGAATACGAAGATATTTTATTAAATAAGTTAATTTTGTTTCAAAAGAGTGAGACGTAGTGACCTGTAAATATCCATTTAAGTAGCTTTAAACAGACTGTTTAACAACAAGTGGTGCAAATAACTATATATTTAAACATTAAATTATATGCATTTATGTTGGGGGTGTATATAAAATCTCCACTCCATGTTAGCAGAGACCTAGTGTTTCTTAGCCTTGAAACTCAATAACGGTATAAACATGCGTTACAGGAAAAGAGACTACTAAGCATAATAATTTAACGCATTTCTGGAGTTGCCGTAGGGATTAATGTCTTTCAGAATTTAAAAGCGTATTTTCACTGTTTAATTTAACAATAACCAGTAATCAAAACATTTGAAAGCCCACCATGGGTATATTTTCGGTGGTACGTCATGTGCTCGTTTTTAAACCACGCCCCAGGTAAAGGCGGTGGCCAACGACGGGCCAGTTGCTTTCCCCGCGTGCATTTCTCTTGACCAATCCAGTGAGTTTTTTAAAATGGCTGGGAGGAAACGGTTTCTTATATTCTTCGACCAATGCGAATGAAAGCTGCAGGGCCTCCCCTTAACTAAAGGGACATTCAGAATAGAAGAAAATATGCCTAAACGCCAAAAGAACCGCTCGCGTCACCTGACCGTATCGTACCGTTGCTGGAAGCGTCATGTGACCGTACTGCCACCTGGCCCTACTTGACACGTCATGCACAGCAGCGTCTGGCAAGAGGAGAATGGAAGAGGTTCCAGGAACAGAAAATGCACTGGGAAAGCAAAAGGGGCTTATCTGCGTAGGCACTCTGTTGGAAACAGCTCAATATATTTTTTATTTGTATAATTTTTCTGTCAGCATAATTTATATTTACAATACCTGAGGACCAGTGTGATTCAACACATGTCGTTAAGGAATACTTTCACGTTTTCGTTTTAATAATGTCATTACAAACTCAATGTCATGGCTACTAGTATATTTATTATTTTATTCATAAATAACAAGGTATGCAACTTTTGCGAAAGTAAGGCATTTAAAAATGATCTACCTAACTATTTTAATGGTTTAAAGTCAATAACTGAAAATACAAAACATAGATACAAGTTGGAAAAATAGGGGAAGAATTTAGTAACCATTCTAGCTCATCACTTACTTGGTAACTAACTATGTTTTATCCTGCGAGATCTTGGCAAGCTGTTCTTATGGACTGTTTTAACTGGAGCAAAAATATTGTGGCCTGTTTGACTCTAATATTTATACCATTTTATTTTATTATTTTTCATGGCCGAAATAGTTTGGTTAAAATGTTAACACTGGAAATAACAGGGCGAAAAGGGTTTTAAAATTTAATTGCAAACTTTCATTTAAAAAAAAAATACGAAAACATGGGCTTTTTTTTGTATAAAATCTATTCATTAATATGCACGTATATTTCTGTTGAATTTCCTATGAAATAAATTAAATTAACTTTTTATTTTTGTTGTAGATTAACGCAGAAGCAGTTCGTGAGGCGCTTTGTTATGAAACTGGCAATTTCGGGATTGAAGCTGGAAAATTGCCTACAAGTATGGGCTGAGTGATCTCGGCAACGATGTTCGCTGATCTGACACGAGAATATACACATGTCAGTTATGATCATTTGACACACAGACACTTAAACACTTTTAATTATGAAAATCTTCTGATATATTGTCCCAATACTACCTGCATTGTGTGACTCAATTCTGTATCATATTGAGACAAGCTTTTTAAGTATTATGTGACCTGTTGGTATAAGAAACAATATCAAGTAGCCTAAATGTGGACTTATTATATCATATTGTAAAGGCATGTCTGATCTGTTACTGTACTGTCCGAAGAAAATATATTTTCTGGTATCTCAAAAATGGGAAATCTGCTATAGACCTGTCAGATTTGAAATGTTTTATCACAGAAAATCTCTAATTACCGCCAGTGTTTAAATATTTATCAAGAAATTTCCCTAAAATACGAGGGAAATATTACATAGCTATATTTTATTTAAACAAAAAATTTCTAAAATTCAGCACATACTTAAAAGAGACAGGACTACGTCTAAAAAGGCACTTACTTTCATGAACTGATATTACATAGATTCTACAATAAGGCAACAGAGTGATGCCTATTTTACTCCAGTAAGGCTTCTTATATTTTTTGAATATAGTTCCTCTACTTGTATGCGTATTGATTTTAATATTTCAATGAACTGCATAAATTGCTAAATTGCTTTGATAGTTTTTAAGCGGACGTTTATTAATGTTAGAATAAAGGCACATTCTCGACTACCTGCTAGCGGTGATCAGGTGTCACGCATGAACGTACCTTGTCTTAGTTATTGTGTTATATATTTGCTAATGGTTTAATAAATGTAATTAAACATTCCAACATTCTGCGAATGCAAATTATTGGAAACATTCAAAATGAAACTGATGCTATACAACTTTGGTGTGTAATTAATAACATGAAATGAACCCTAGTAAAAATTGAACTAAAATCTTTCACGCGAAAACTAACTTTATCGTGTATAAATAATATGTGAATAATAAACTCATCAAACAACAAAAATTGTGTTCAGGATCATGTTTTTTTATGAGATTCTAAGTTATATTTCCACAATCACGTTTGTCTGTTATATATTTCATACTTAATATCTACACAACTCCTTATGCATCCATGTGTGAGTCAATATTATACTTATTTTCTGTACTTGTGCGTTAGTGTGTCCCTTATATGGCAAAAAAAAATTTTAATTTGATAACGCAAAACCCCTATATTTTTTGGAACTACCATGGCTTACTCAGTCAGATACGATATTTCGCCCTTGTACAATGACTTTAACCTGTGTCGACTAGGCCCCAAAGTTTTTAAAAATAGTATTTTTTTACTCCTCCGTGATATGTGGCCAGATCTTAGCACACTTTTATTTTTAGGTATGATATGAAACTAAAACAACAATGAACACTAGATAAGTATATTAGATACCAAAAAATTAATGTTGATAATTTCTTTTTAAAGTCTCCTTTTTACAGTCAGGATACAGTTTTCTGTGTTCTTGAACACAGCGTAAAAGGTACTGCTTCTGTTTAGCTCACGGTAGTCATCTCTCAGAATAGGTTTTTTCAATTCATGGTTATAAAACATTACTAATTGATCAATTTCCTCTTCATTGAAATGTTATTTCACAAAATCTGAGTATATATGTATGTTAGTATAATCAATGTTGTTCCAATTAACTTTGAACTGTTTAAATAGCGAAATATCAGGGCTGTTATTAACTTGGTGAATTTTAGTTTCAAACACACTTTTTAGGACTATGTAATAAATATTATGGTCACAAACGAACAGTAACAGCTCTCTTTCAAGCTTTTTTTCTAACAGAGCGCTAGCTCCATTTAAGCGACCAGTATTAGACGCTGTGGTATCACAGCACATTATTTGCACCTGGTCATCGAGGTTCCAATCATGAAGCGCCTCCAAAACGGCTTCAACTTGGGCTTTTCCAGTAGAACTATCCAGTTTTGGCACAGCAAGAAGTTGTTCCTTTTATTCACATGAAATCAGGACTGGAAGACGCTCTTCTTCAGAACTCCTGACATCCAAGCCAGATAATAATTTGCCATCCCAATGAACAGTGACTACATCAGGCACACCATCTTGAAAATCAGTCTCTATAGCTTCAGTGTTTGCCTTCCTCGTCTGAAACAGAATTCTTTGAAATGATGATTTGTTAACTGGATATTCGTCAATGCTGAGACCTAGCGCTTCCACTGTAGCCTGAAAAATATAGACGGAGTCCCTAATGCTCAGCTGGCATCTGTCCAAAGCAGCTATCAGTTTGTTTCGGTGAGACAAAATCCTTTCTTCCTCTTTTCCCAGACGTTCCAGCCACTACAGCGTTTGATGTCTAAGGCAAAGACTCTTCCTCAGAGCTGAGAAAACGACCGTATAATTCTTGATGTGATACCTCGTGCGATATAGAAGAAGTAGATGCAGCTAGTTTTCTTTTTACTTCTTCCACTTTTCGTTGCCTTAGGTATATTATGAAACTGGCATGAAATGTTCCGATGCAAGTCGGCACGGGTTGTAGTACTCCAAATGAGTTGAAATTTGCTGTGCGAGTATTTTATAGTAACGCGTCAAAAATAGGCCATATGCGTAAAAAAAATTACTAGTTAAAAAAAAACGGAACCCCCTATTGTACATACCTAATTAGAATATAAAGTTCTGTATTATGGGTCGCCACTACAGAAACACACTCGAATTGACTTGGAAATTTACAAATTAAATAAACATAAAATATTACAAGGCAATGATTTTTTTTCAGTTGTAGTCAAATTTTTAGCAAATATAAAACACATTATTTAAAGAAAAGACTCACAGCATTGGATAACTTTTTCATATAAGAAGTAATTTTTCTGTTTTGGGCTGTAATGTGATTAAAAAGCAGAAAATACACTTGGCACGTTCATATAGGCGAACTATTGCGCCCAGAAGCTGAGGGTGGCAGGACGGTCAACGGAATAACTAACATTCTTTACAGTTTGGTTATACAAATTTATACAAGTCATATAACTGATCTGATCATTACGAAGTTTATTTAAGGTAAATAACCATTTCTATTGTCTAGTATCATATTTATTGCAATATATCATTGGTGGCGTTTACTTTTGCAGGAATAGCTTACCCGGTATGTATTTGAATAGTGTGTAAAACTGAAAAACTGCTGACTCGTGAAGACTACAAAGGCTGTTAATGTTACTGAGATGTATCGTGAGATACAAGATGCTGCAAGAAAGGTGTTTCAGAAAGTAAAATCATAGGACGTTTTTGTTTACATTTGTAAGTCTATCTTACAAGTTAATGTGGCTTATTTATTCATTCATTTGGAATTTTGCTGAATCTGCATGTATCTGTAGATACCGGTGAGCAGAGTTATTCTAAGGCACAGCTGCCTGGAACATACATCGGCTCATCTATTACAAAAAGGAGAATAGTAGGATTGTCAACCCATCTTTATAGACAAAACCATTGACTTAGTGAACAAATTTGAACTTCTACAAAGATGTAGGGAAAAAATTAATTAATTAAATCCTTAGCATTTTTATTGTTTGTTCTACTACACTGTGTTAATATTCTCGCATGTATCACGCTTATACGAACTATTGTTCAAGATGTGCACGCCGGTAAGATTATACGATTTACTGCATTATTTTTTTGATTATTTGTGATTTTATTTAGAAATACGTAACTGATTTCTTTTTTAAATGTTTCGAAAGTATACAGCTAAATCTAAAAAAAAAATTCGTTAGTGAGACTTTTGACTATTAGTGCAAATGAGTGTTACCGGAGATGAATTAAAAAAAAGAACGCTAACGAGAAGGGGTGAGAGGCGTCTTTCGCCTAGGACACGAAGTTACTTTGCACAGGCCCTAGCAGACAGTGTTGACAGTTACAAACTACAACGAATTATAAATGATTGTGTTGTGTAAGTTTTGCGCTAGTAAGAAAACTATAAGTGTAATCTTGGTAATAGCTGTCTGAAACATCCGTAAAGCATCTGTAAATTTTCTAATTTCATTTATAAAACCTATCAAGTTAAGCTATATGTCTCCGGTACATCTAACCATAAGTAAGTATTGTTTTCTCAGTGCGTTATTTATGTATCTCCTAACCATGTTTGGAAATCATGTTACGTTATTATGTAATTATTGTAGTAATCGGCTAACACAGTTAGTTTAGAGCAATTATTACTATTTAAAATGTTGTTACACCAAGTAATTAAACCTGCTGAGTCGCTGACAGCTGCCCGGTAGTTGAAAGATCACGAACTTCTCTTCCTCAAGGGTAATTTTCGTTAATGTTCTTTAGTCTACAATATGTTTTTACTTATATATTACCTTAATTTAAAAATACGGTTTACAGCAAATTCTACATTTTGTAATTTACAGTTTATTCTATTTCATGAACGAGTGCACCTTTCTGACAGCCAGTGTCTAGTGATGTATCATAAATGATATGAACAACATTCCACCTAGAACAACTTAAATCTGCCGATGCACATCACCTTAGCTGCATTAAATATAGCTCCTTGAAACATTTTACAGGCTAAAAAAGGTAACATACACTACTTATAGATGCATGTCACCACCAATAATGACCTCCTTCCAAATTTATAACCTAATGTTCAACAATTTGCCGCCAACGTGACGTCATCGCATAAAGAACTCGTGCTCCTGGTCTCGTTGCAGTCAGTGCAGAAGATTGGCGAAAAGTAGAATGACGCAGGCGCCACACAGAAGCGACTTCTTGTAGGCATAGGAACTTCTTGTTTGCTCATACTGCGCATTGAAGAGGTATCGGAATGTTGCCAGTTGAGTATGCTTGTTGCGAAGCACAACCATGGGCGCCATTCCGGCTGTGGAACGGTAACAGACTCCATGTGTGAGGGTTTTCAAGTAGGAAATATACGAATTGCTGTATTATATCAAGAAAACAAGAACATTTCGTATGGACATATTGACAACAATCAACATCCCCTAATAAAAACCCATTATGTATTAAATGTTTTATTATATCTTTCAAAACATTCAAAATAAAAACTAATTTTTTTCGATAGTTTAAGTATTACGTAAGCGAGATTGTAATCCCGAACTGATCATCAGGCCCTTTTCTTTTATTTCTTAGTACCTTACGAAGCTTCACGAAGTATCTCGCAGGTGTATATATTATATTTTCAGCGTTACATGTTATGTGTACTAATTTTCAGACAATTTACACATTCTTCAACAAACACACCCTCTGCTTTTATTGTACAGTACTGACCCACAAAGTTGCTAGAGTTGGATCAAATCTTTTGTCATTTACAGTCTTGTGGTTCATTCATTTATTTGGTTGTATTTTTATTCAACGACAAATTAAGTAATCAATTCACATTAAAATACTTTCGAACCAGGCGGCTGCTATTTTTCAATCTGCGAGAAAATTTCAACTCCATATTATTTAGGGCTATTTACTTCCTGTTTAAAAACAAAAGTTTTTTTCGTACGCTCAGAATTTAAGACACCTTTTAAATGCTTCGATATAACTATTTAAAAAATGTCTTCAGGCTTATTTAATAACTATGAAAGAATGAAAATGTTTCATCTGCTAGAATACCTTATTTGGTGTTGAGGGATGGCTATGTCGGAAATGTTATTGGTTGGAAACATATATGCATACATTGTCTACGTACGTATAGATGCAGACATACGTTCATGTAGGTAAACACTGATATCGCGCACACCTGACACACACTCAGTACACAAACCACATAAGACTACCCCTTTAAGAAGAGTGAAATATGCGAAGAAAATTAACATGCGATAAAAATAATGCCTTCTTCTTACGCGTTACATAACTGAAGATCACTTTCAGTTTATGCGTTTGTCGTGATCAATCAATGCCTCTCTCACGTGTAATACTAAGCGTTCTCAAGCACGAATTACTTACCATAGGCCAAAGCCTTTCCAAATTCCATCTCAAACTTTTGATAAATCGGTGAAGAAAAAGGGGGGGGGGGGCAGTTTTCACTAGGCAGTGAAAAAGTAACTTAGTTGATCCATAAGAGTCACGTAATTTCAGTAAAATTTTTAATTTTCTCTCAACAAAAGTTTTGTATGGCTATTTTTCCTTGAAAACGTTTACGTAAATAACCTATTGCTTTTCATGTAATGTAAGAGTAACTTACTGCACAAATATGTTAACATATTTGAAAGAAACAACCTGTTACTTGTTTCTTCAAAACCAAAATTTCATATTAAAGTCTGACGTATTTTCTTAGGTACAACAGCTCCATTTGCACTTAAGACAATATGTAAATTGTAAATTATAAACCATTACATTAGTTACTCATTACTATTCCCGGAGAGGTAAACGAAAATTACGAGGAATACTATTTAATAATGTGTTTTTTGTTTAGTGGTGAAGTTAAGGCAGCAGCCTTGTCTTGCACACCTATAAACACCAATATAAACAGAGTGTTACTTAGACTAAATTAAATTTAAAAAGCTCCAGAAGTTTGTAGTGATAAATTTATTAAAACCTTATTATAATGCTATTTTACTGTTACATTTACATATTTAAAATATGGCAGTTTATATTTGTACGGTCAAGCTAACACAAGTAACATAAGTTTCTCGTTACGTATCCCTAGCAATTCCAAGTGTAACTAACGCTTGCTGGTTACATAAATTAATTTTTTTTGTACTCGATTTTGTTCAGTAGGGTGTTATCGTCACTTATACAAAGCATCAAATAAAATCATTCGTTGCTATGAAGTGTTTTGCGGAGAATTTAATCTAAAATGCATATCAAAATATTACCAAAATTCGCATTAACACAACATTAGAAGTGCCACTGCATCAGCAGATAATTAGACTGAAAACCCCAGCCGATGTTTTTTAAAAACATTTTCACTACATTTCTAAATACAAATTTTTTTTTTTGCTAACAATATATTATTACGGAACAAGATATTTGGTGCAAACATTTGGCACTAACGTCGTGAAAAATAACATAATTTTTGGTCAGTTTCCCGGAAATAAACATTGCCAATATAAGTTTCATTATAGAATGAAAACGCATTCGCATTCGTTCCTGTTTGCACAACATCAACTTACTTGCCGTTTGACACATTAGAATTTCGGTCAAACACCTCAATCGGTGGATATAAATAAATGTACATTTTTATTGCCATAATTTTATATACAAGTAAAAATAGCGAATCTTAAATGCTCCCAACCGATGTAATCAATAGTGAAAGGTTTACAAAAAATGCATTATTGGCTTTTCCAATGTGTCTATCTTTCATACTGGCATGTGTGTTGTCATACACATGGGAGGAGTACCGCTAACCCAAGACCATGAGAGGAGAAGGCTGGGCCGTCTCGCCTGTTTCGAGAAACGGTACTCCGGAGGGTGGCACGTGACGTCACTGCGGCAGAGCGCTCTCCGAGTCTAGGGCCACCTGTCTGTAATTTACTGCTAGTTTCGGACCACAGTTTAACTCAACATCGTGCCCAATTATTGAAACTATCGAAATTATTCCTCTAGAGCAGTGATTCGCAAAGTTCTATGAACCGCGACCCATTAAACAAAAAGCCAAAGTTCATGACCCACTTGGATGCCTTTTGCGAGAAACGTACCGTTTCGCTGTTCCATCATGTTCAAATTGCATTTCTTACGTAGCTTAAGGAAGTGAAGGGTAGTAGGATTAATAAAATAGTTAAAATGTTGAAGCATTAAAGAACAATTTTAATGAAAAAGATACCTATTCTAACAGCATTATACAATTACTAATTTCGTTTAAAAATCATTTTGGTTGTAAGAAATTAAATTTTTCAATGGGAAGGACGCATTCACTCCGTACTCTGCGTAGTATTTTAAGTCTGATTGACAGTTGCATTACATGTGTGTAGGTTCTAAATTATAACATTTATAACTCATGCATATGTTTATGTTAGAAATTATAATTTTCGGTGCTCACCAAATCTTAGTTTGCGACCCACCAGTGGGTCGCGACCCATACTTTGCGAAATACTGCTCTAGAGGAAATACGTCATTCCGCTATCGGAATGCATAGAGCCAATTTTTGAACACTCAGTAGTGGAATTGTATACCGGAATCGATCCATGAAGTGTCGAAATGAATCCGACAGCTAGGCAGCTGCCGGAATCGCCATTCCTCAATATATTTGTCTTATAATACTTTGTGTGATGTACGAAACTTGAACATACACTCGCGCGTGGTTTAATATAAATATAATTAATAAGGGAGAGTAAAACTGTTACCAAATATCACGGCAATTACATATCTATAAAAAAATCGTGTACACAAAGTCAATTTCGTAGGAGGAAGCTGATAGAATTGCTAAGAATAGCATGTGAAATATTACACGAAACTGCTGAAAGATAAAATAAATAACGAAATCAATTTTGCAAGAAAAGATGTAGTTGTGAAACGTAGCTAGTACTGTGAATCAAAACGTAATAATTTGGTTTTAGACATGCAAGAATTAATCAAAATATTTTATAGTTTACAGCCATAGCCGGAATGTTAGCAAAAATGTTGTAATAATATATTTACACCAGAAAAATATCAAATGTTATAGTGTTACTTTTAATATGCATTTTATCATTTGTTACGGTATGGTAAAGCGTTTTACTGTTCTTTCGTGAATAAAGTTACGATAAAGTAATTAAAATATGAAAGTTTCTTAATTATATCCTAACAGCAATATGAGTTAACTCTTTAACATGTTCTTTCACGGGCTAAGTTATTTTATTGGGAAATATTAGCAAATTTCGTCAACAAAAGTTCTTTTAAGGAAAAAATAAATCTGCATGAAAAATAAGAGTTCCTGTGGATTACCAATGTCCGACTTCATTGTTTATAGTTTATCAGTTAATAGTTTTGTCGCCACTGTAGTTAGTTTATTTTTTTAGTAGTTGCAATTACTAATCCCGGATCATCTACAAATAAATCAAATAAATATTAATGTATTTTAAAGCAAATTTTCCTAGTAGAACAGATTTAACGTGATTGGTTCAACTTCACTGACGACACACGAAATTCAACGATGCCAAGTTGTAAAATCGATTCTTCAAAAATTCTCTACATTTTATTTTGAAAGTTACTAGTCGGCTCAAAAATTCATATTTTGGCATCGCAACACTCGTTACCGGAATGGAAGTATCCGAACAATCCGCTAGAGCATTTCTTCCGATAGTTTAAAAATTGGGCATCTGTTACGTTGTCAGCACATAATTGTACCTGAGCGTTTTAACATTATTTATTATGCTGTTTGTATTTCCAATACCATATCCGTGTTGCAATTATTTGCGGTATAACGCTCGTACAAACAGGAAATTCGCTATTTTATTGTTGCTGTGAGCCACAATCACACATTAAAGCGAATTTTTCTTAGTCTCGTCGATGTCGTGGATATGACTGTATGGGTCCACAGATTTGTGTATATATAATTTGAGTATATTTGCTTCATTAGGCCTGACTAATATTTTTCATTTATCTTCAGCTTATTCCAGGAGGATATTTTGCGGAATGATACCAAGAGCATGAAACCCGATGTTTATCTAACTTTTTCTTGCATAAGCTAGTGACGATTTTATTTTTATATAAATCTCTTTCCTGACAGCAATATAAGTATATCGAAGAAAAAAATATGTTTTATATATGTTGCAAAACAGTAGCACTACCAAATTGCAAACGAGTATTATATACAAGTTTTACCCATAGCTGCAGTCTCGACTGGCCAATCGCTGCGCCATAGTGATGTCAGCGCGCACCACTCAATGTACCGTTACTCAAACCAGCTCGCTCAGAACCTCCCTTTGCTAATAGTCTTGCTGCTAACCCTCAAACACATTGTTGTTATTGCAGAGAGTAATCTGCTAGAGGCGACGCGTTATTAGAGAGACTGGCGAAGACCTGGCCTGCTCACTGACACTCCGTGGCTTTTACCTTAAGTTAGTTTGTAAGCCTTCAGGCAGAACACGAGGGGATTTTAATAATCCCTATACAATACTTTGAGGTACTTTGGAAAGAGAGGATACATGTTCCTTCGCAATGAAATTATTTTCCCTCTTCCCGCGCCATCATCACTGCGTCACTGGGAGTCACGCATCAATATGAGGCAGAGAATACTGAAGGATGTACTAATGTTTATGAAAATTGGTATTCTAGAATTGAAGGAAGAGGACAGATTAACAGTTCTACTATTTGACAAAGTAAAAGTAAGTGAATTTCTATATTTAATGTTTTGTTATTATGTTTGCTTAAAGTCTCGTCGACAGCGGGGTCATTGGAGACGCGCACACACAAAATCACCACAATTGAAGGGAATCGGCCATGTCCTTTATTAAGGGACCATACTAGCATTTGACATGAGTGAAACCATGGAAAATTGAAATCAGGATGGCCAAACCGGGACATGAACCCGCATCCTCCCGAATGCGAGTCCAACGTGTTGCCATTGCACCACCTCGCCTGGTATTTAGAAAAATTAAATTCACAATGAAAGTTAGTATCAGTTTATAATGTAGTAATTTTTATTCTGTAGTAATAAAAATTTATTATATTTAGAGTACATAAATAAAATAAATGAGACAGGTAATTGAGGAGAAAAAAAGTTAGCAATTTTAAATTATATATTCACATTTTATTTCAAATTTTTTAGGTGTTTTATATTCACAAATACTTCTCATTTTATTAATATTTCATTACTTAACAAATACAAAGATCTCGTAAAGCTCAGTCGTTTAATTCTTGTAAGGTTTTATTTTGAAAGACCCCACTCCTCGTAAAATATTTCTTCATTTCGCAGAAATACTCCAAAATATGATAAAACTTATTCGTCAAATTGTCAGCGCTCATTTTATGTAATTATAGCGTAATTTACGTAGCAACTTTTATGGGTAAACAATTGTTACAGGTAAAACTTTTCTACGAGTATGACAAAGCTGCAGGTCGCATTGTGGGGCCACACAGTCAAGCACAAGTGATTACGGCAAGAGGTTTATTGTCTTCATGGAGGTAGCCAGTATACATAGATTTCGACAAAAAAATAACAGTATGCATATTGAATTTTATTATTATTTAGCTGTATGAGTCTGTGTTTCTAGTTGTAGCATGTGTCGGAGATTGTGGTGGTGGCAACTTGGCACTTTGGAAAGGATTAGGTGTGTCTGTTTCCAATAGAACTTTCTCGAATCCAGTATAAAGTGAATGCTTCATTTACTTTTTTCCTGATGTGAAACATCTTCTCGAACTCATCAGAAACTGGTTTCTTGACAATGGTTTCATGTGGCCCAATGAAAATTTTGCTAACAAAAATCCAGTAAATTATTTAATTCAGGATATCTCATTTTCAGAAGTGCTTTCTTGTCATAAGTTATCTACACGTTATGTATAATGAGGAAAAACTAAAATACAGAAAGTCAGACTGGCCGCTGAGTTACTGTCCCACACAACAGCAACTGCAATTAGAAAATATAGCATAATAGAGGAAGCCCCCGTCATTGCAGATATCATTGATTTGATAAATTCCTGTTTTGATCTGATGAGCAGTTATATTCTAAATAAGCAATATTCTGAAAACCTTCAATCCAAATGTGCTTACATTTTGAATAAAAAAGAACAAAATCGCATTTGATATTTACTGTTAGGAAATATAACTGAAATAAAATGCTGTGGGGCGAAAATCATTACAAATTTTTTAGAAGGCCATTATTATATCCATTACTTCCATCAAGCAGTTCTTTTCGGATCTGAAACTGCAGTACCCCAGCATTAAATACATTCTGTTACACAGAGTCAACCAAGACTGCCTATAAAATTTGTTCACCCAAAAGGACATAAGGAGGAGTGAATGACCATCCAGCTCATATTGATGCACTAAACCGGCTGAGAATGATAATTCGCGGAAAAAACCCAAGTATAGTTCAGAATAAATTGAACACACAAGATGGTGCAGATGGGTGGGATGAATTCATTGTCAGTAGTGTTTTGAAAAGTGTCGGTATTATTTAAGACTATGAAAGGCAACATGATACTGATGGTGGCTCTATTTTACTAGCTAAAATGGAAATGGTACCAGTTAATGCAGAAAATCCAGTCTCAGAAGAGTGTTCCATAGATGGACTCCAATACTTAGCAGACTGGCTAGCAAAAAAAAATTTCACTGTGAATTCCCTGAACTGGGTTGCCATACTAATGCAAAAAATTACTTGGGCATGTGATCGTGGGCACAGCATCTGCCCTGCGGTGGCTTGTTCCAGCTTTCACATACGTTCCTGGAGAAATTCCAAGAAACGGAAACTATTTTTCAGCGGTGTCTTGCCCTACGTTTCACATAAAGCATGGCTTCTAAAAAAAAAATTACCAGCATCCTTTCGACAGAAGTAAATTAATTATATCCTTGAAAAAATGGTTGCAACTTTTGTAAGACTAAGAATTTTCGTAGGAGTGAAATATCTTAATGGAGTCAGTCAACAAAATTCATTGAATAAGAAACACATTGAAAAACACACAAGTTCTTCTCTGTCTCCCAGAAAAAAAAAAAAGATGTAAAAAATTTTGCAGTGAGGCAGTATTTTTTTATTCCGAAAACAGAACCACTATTGAAGTTATTTCATTAATGTGTTATACATATAATAATTGCATAAAAATCACATCATGATCGATAATGTATTTTTAATTTGCCAATTGCTGTTGAGTCTTGAAAATGTTAATTTTTCTACCGTTGTTAGCTTTATATTTATTTTAGGCTGTACACATTTTTACTTTCTAGTACAGAACATTTTCATCTTCCTCCAGTATTTTTAATTTTCAAATTATTATAAATCTTGCATTTGTTATGTATTTCAGAACTGTACGGGTTTTCTTCCAGAGAGCATTTTCTTGTTGTAATGTATTCTATATTTACAGATTCTTGTATATCGAGAAAAAGTTATGATTCATAATAGTATTTTTCCATTAGAGAACATGTTCTTCATAATGAATTTTTTATTTTGCAAGTGTTGTAAATCATGTATTTGTTATGTGTTATAAAGGTTTTTACTTTACTGTACAGGGCATATTATTGTCCATAACGTATTGTTAATTTGCCAAGTCTAGTATTCGCGTGTTTCAAAACAGTATTTTTTTTCTCGTAGAACATTTTTCTTGTCTATAATGTAGTTTTGATTTGCAGATTGTTTTGAGTCTTGTAGGTATTTGCTATTGTATTTAAGAATATTATTTTGTTTTCTTGGTAGTGACATTTTCTTTTTCAAATTGTATTTTTATTTGTAAATCGCTGTACGTTTGTACTTGCTACGTGTCTTATAATTGGTTTATTCTTTTGCATAAGATAGGTTTCCTTATGTAACGCATTTTGAGTTAGTAATTTAGGTATTGTACTTGCGTCGTATTGTGAAATTATTGTGTAGTTTTACACACAGACTGTGCTTTGACTCATATATTTGACAGTTGTAAGTTTTGCATTTATTATTTTTATGTACAGAACGCATAAACATTATATTTTATTAAATTAAGAACAGAACTTATGAGATAAACATATTGTTAGAAAAAAATTAATGCATTTTCTGTAAAACGTTTTGTGTAATGCGATCGTTTCTCCCTCACTTGGCTCGCTTACTAGCAAGAGTGTACGTATTTCATCAATACAATAAGAGCATGTCCTTAATGAAATGTTTTTTTCAATATAGTAGTTAATTTTATTTGTAATGAATAGAGTTAGTGTCAACTGGTTTTGGATGAAGTTTCTCTATTACGTCTGGCTTTTGCAAACCAGCCCTTTAGAAAAAGAAACACCATAGAAGAATTGATGATTTTTTAATGTAACGTGACTTGTATGGTCAAATATTGACTATATTAGGAAAATTTGGTACATTTAATACATTTTAGAGGCGGGAATTGCCTATCTGAAGCAAATAGAATAAAAGTTTACCACATGTTGAAAATTTAAGTGCAAGCTTTCAAAGGTTACGAAAAATATTTAATTAAATTTTTTCAACACAAAAGTATTAAAGATAAAATTAACTGAAGCATACCCTAAGAAGCGTGATAAATTTATGTACAGATCCTCATGATTGCATACGATTTGAAATTTTGGTTCGCCCTCAGCGACGAGCTTGCTTTTACATGGCACGTTATTTTCAACCACAAGAAGACCCTCCAGTCGGAGAGGTTTAGGCCGGGATTACGATGACATCGCGTTTCACGTAAAAAGTAACGAGCAACAGGTTCATTAAGCCGGCTACACCCCGACTTATGTGTTTCAAGGAAACCTATTACGATTATTTCATATAATGTTCACGTGATGGAAAAGCTTGTCAATGTCTAACTTTTGCGTGATGCGTGATACGTGATAAGTGACTCTGCACCACGTGATATCGCTGGCCAATCACAAATGGGACGATGTTGTGTTACCTTTGATTTTCATGTTGTGTTGTCTTTGTTTTTTATGAGTTTGTTTTTATTTTCGCGATGTCGTCTGCTTACGTTTTTAATTTTCTAACACGTATATAATTTTCTCCCGGAAATGAGGGCAAAGGAGTAATAAAAGTTAGGCTAGAATAATATTTTTATTCGTAAATATTAAGATAGCTTAACATTACCACAGTTCATTAATTATGTTTCTCAGAGGTGTAAAAATGCGTAAACGAATTGCAGAATGTTAACCATTAAGTTTGCAATTTTTAGTAAACCTACTTCATTAATCACAATTTAATTTTCTCAACATACTAGAGTTTATTACATACGATGTATTCCATATGCACAAAAATATGTCAATATCTCCCAGACTCATTTCGTTCTGTAGGTAATGGCTATCTCATAGGCCATGTCTCAAATGTTTTCAAAGGTTGTATAAATCATGATCACCATACTTTCGCAACATGTTCTTGCCACATCTATATTAAAACGCAAATACGACTGTATGACTTGAATTTTCAAAGTTTTCAATCTAAAAAGCAACAAAACGAATCCCCGACATTTTTATTCGGTACACACTGGTTACTGGTTACGTGAAGAATCATAACATGCCTCCCAAAAACACGTTTTACGTACACGTAAACGTATAGCGTGATGCGTGTTACATGTAACGTGAAGTCATCGTAATCCCGGCCTTAGGCCTGACGTCATGAATTCCACTAGAAATATGCAACGCCTCCATCGGCCAACCTTCCTTGCCTTGGGTGGCCATAATGTAATGGCTCGTCAGTGTAGTTGATAGTTACTAATAAACTATTTGTTTTCGATGCATATTCACAACTCCTCCCTATGCGCTTATCACATTACTTTACAGTTTGGCAGCACCATGTTCTAGTTTGAACTTGTGCAACAAAACGGCCAGTGAATACAGAACTGTTATACGTTATAAGAAACCTACAGCTGAACGTCTAATTGCGCAATGGCTTCTTATTGTGAACTGTAAAGTGTATTCATCACGGTTTCACCCTTCCTGTAAAATATGAGGCGGGGAGAGTTAAATGAATATATTTGACATTTTGGCAGTTGAGTTCCGAACATTATATTTCAATAGTTCTGAGGAGGGCTGGAATAATCCACTAGTCGCATCTGTTTAAAATCTTGTTCACCGGTGGTAAATGGCACCGCTATTTGCCCAAAATGCCATGATATAACGCACTGTAACTCTAAATAAAATTTTTTTAGAATATGATGCCAAGAGTAGCGGTGTGTCGACTATCAAGATAGCCTTCAGAAATAAGACTTCGGCATTATGAACAGCGAGGGAACTTTTTAATTACAACATGTATACCAATAGCGTATCTAGCTAATAATAATTATTTGATTTTTATAAATAATACTTTCAAAAACTTCCGCGAACTACCTTCTTGCTAATTGCATGATAATCTTGAGTGGAAATTCCATAAATCTTAATATACAACCACATCTAAGGAATCTTGACTGTTATTACACTCTACCATTGAAATATCGCTTTAGTCGTATATCACTAATTGCAACAGCATGCTTTAAAACCGCGTACAATGAAATATTGAGCATTTTAAGACTTTTATGCCACTCACGTAAAAACCGGGTTGTGTAAAAAATGTAGCAGCATTCCTCTCTATTCAGAAAATAAGAACAATATTTAGTGCTTACATTTATATAATTTCTAAAGGGATGCGATTTGATGCAAAGCGGATTTGCTTCTCAACCGCTGCGCTGTGTCCTGTTCATAAGCAACTTCGTGGTTCCGAAATCCGATCCTTTAACGATGTCGTCATTCATGTTAAATCCAGATTTACTCTTGCCCCCCCCCGCCCCGTTAATGAACCCAAAATTCTCCTCTGCAAGTTGTATATCCCGCAAAATTAAAGCCAAACAACTGATTTTCTTCACTTCCTAAAAATAATTTGTAGACTTTTACAATAAATAAAAACGTGGAGAATGCAGAAAAATTTAAATAATAGAAACATTTTAACATACAGGTTGATTCACCAGGAGTTACCGCCACTCACAGGGCTTATTCCTGAACCGCACGCGTCGTTCTACGTAGCTGCACACGACTGTCTCTGTAGCGGCATGCATGATGCACGCAAGTAGCTCCTCACGTGTTTGTGCAGTCCTTTGGTACACAATATCCTTCATCCATCCCCACGCGCAACAATGTGGCGGAGCTGTTCACTGTATTGCGTTTCCAATTTTTCGTATTAGTCTATAAATATATACAGTCATTTTCCTCCAAAAGACTTGAGGAATAAGCCATGCGAGTAGTGCTAATTCCTCGTGAATCATTCTGTATAATATATGTAAGTTAATGTTTTATAATAAATAAAACCATAATTCCAAAATCGAATTGACATCACAAAACATTACTTCGTCTCATATTGCTAACAACTTTAAAGCGACTTAATCAATAATATTTATTTAAGAATACTAATTTTTCCCAATGAGGCGAAATCACAGACTACAATTTTAATTGGTATGCTTGCTTGGAAATTTCAACAACTGTAAAAACAACGACGTATGAGAGATTTACACTCTTCATATTTTAAATGTTTCACATTTTCTTTAACTTATCAAATTCAAATTATTCTCGGCAGAACTTGAATTTTGTAGGACTGTTTGTAAAACATTATTTGCCGCATATATTCAATTTATAAATAATAATTTAAAATACTTGTATGTTGGCTTATCGTACGTATCTCTATAATACATAAATAAAATCCTGTTTAATATTTCTCGCCAACTGCTTAGAACGTCTCGCAGGGAGTGAGTGCCCCAGTGACCGCGGTAACCATTCCGTCATTGCGACGATCTACAAACCCTGCATGCTTAAAGCAGTAATAATTTTACTATCATTGATTTCCGTCTGGAGTCGAATTAAACTCGTACAAATATGTTCAGTGTTATAATTAGAGCACAATGTTTCTAGACATCGAGCTGCTTATTCACTAAAGTAAAAAATTAATAAAACTAAAATTATTGTATTTATTAGCTTCATAATAATCACTGGTCAGTTTATTGCAATGCATCCAACGTAAGTGGAGAAATGATAGGGTTAGGTGAAACATCAAAGCAGAAGTCGCACGACCACTTGACGACCCGGCCGCTCACCGCGTACTGTCGCCTGACACACGGGGACACTTTGCCTCACAGATTCTCATGGCCAATGTATTTTTTTTTGGTCGATACCTAAACATGCGTGGCTAGTTGAGGTTTCCCAAGTCTACAAAACTGTATAGGTAATTTTTTTTAAGTTTGCATCAACCTTTTTAGTATTAATAAGAAAACAACCATACTTAATTGTCACAATGATTACCTTAAGTGTGTTGAATAGCTTAATTCAGACGATGTATTCATTGACAATTTTTATTGCAGCAGAGGTAAAGGTAAAATAATCTCCACTTTATGAAAAAAGTAAATTGTGCACTTATCTGGGCGTAGACTGGCTTCGGAATAAGGTATGTAGTTCATATTTCCTCATTAATTTACAATACAGTGCACGAAATACTGCACAAAATCATGTTATTTCCACAGAGTTTCCAGAAATCACACCCGGAAAATGCTGTGAATTTTTTCTTAATATGTCATGGCCGATTCCCTCCCCATCCTTATATTGTTCAAGCTTGTCATTCTGCCTGGTCTCTAATGACCACTGTTGTCGACGAAATGTTATGCCCCCCCCCCTTTTTATCAAACAAAGCATACCTATCAAAAACGCAAGTTTACACCATCTATTATTTTCGCGAATTATATACACCGAATTATTAAATTCATTAATTAAATTTCAACAAACTTTATTACAACTTGCTTTTACAATAAAAACACCAACTAACCAAGATAGATATATTTATTGATTCTTATCATTTTACCTTCTTTCCTGAGGAACAATAATAGCCTTATGAGCTAACCTTACTGTGTATGTGTGTGTGTCCCTTACAACTTTAGCCACGCTTGTAGTGCCGCGTCAGGCCAAACGAACTGATATTTTTTTTTTTTACATGTCATATATATTTTAAAAGTAGCGGCATTATATATAATAAATATGTTTATAACGTTTCGAGTTAACTTCAACTCCAGACTGAATTCTGTAATAAAAAACATTATTACTACTTTAAACATTCAGGGTTTGTAGATCGTCTGAATGACGGAATGGTTACCGCGGTCGCTAGGGCACATCCTACGAGACATTCTCAGCAGTAAGTGAGAAATATTAGACATGATAGGCCTATTATTTATCTTTTACAGATATAAGTACGCTAAACAACGTAAGGAAGAATTTTTTTTGTTTTTCTTATTGCAAAATATTTTCAGCGTATTAGATAGAGCGTAATATTTCTTATCATGAAGCTGCTTATACCCTAAATCAAAATAAATAAATAATAAAGCAACATTATTAGCATTTACTAACTTCATAATAATCTCTGGCCACGTTTCTTGTAATGAATTCCATGTAAGTGGAGAAATAAAATCGCGGTTAGGCGATACAACGCATGTAGCGCAGAACGGGGAAGAGTGTTTGTTTGAACTTAGGCTACTCTTCCTCGGAGCAGAAGCTGTACGGTCACTTGACGCCTCGGACTCTCGGCGCGTACGACCTCCTGACGCATCAGCACATTTTGCCTCAGAAATGTAGCATTTTATGATTTAGCTTTGTGCTGTTTTCGTACGAAGCTTTCGTGTGGCACATATTACTATACTGTGTTATTATTGGTCGGAAAAATAGAGGGATGGACTGCCAGTAAGCTCCTTGTATTCTTATTGGTTAGAAATAAACCGTGACCAGGCATTCACGCAGTTGGCCAGTGCAGGCAGTGCGCAGTAGCCAGTAGCAGTCGTACGGTCACTTGTCGCTACGGTCACATGGTACCCCCCCCCCTATTTTCTGCATTTTTGTATCTTTCTGCCACGTGCAAAATTAACGTTGGCTTGGATTAGATGACTTCCTTCATGCTTCGATCAAGTATATTGTTGGAGTCGACGAGAATGGCACGGCAAAAAATTCATAACAGCCAACAGTTAGCAGGGTCAGCCTGACAATACCACAGCCCAGACGGCACGACAAAAGCAGATTCTATGCTTTTCGTCATGCCAAACTCGTAGGAGTGCTGGAAGAATGCAAATACAACATTCAGAAAACGAAATTTCGTGCATATTTTCCTACTGTAGTAAATATCTAAACTTGGCGCCAAAATCGCCTTACGGGTTGTGTTATATAAATTCGTCGTTTATTCGTATGCATTCGATTTTAGTGGAAAGCGAAGAGTAGTTCATGTTATCGTGGGTTTTAATACGTAAATATCGGATTCGCACGAGTGACTTGCAATTTTAGGATTTACCAACAGTTAAATACATACAATATATGTCGGACAGATATTGTGGATTTATTGTGAACAGTAAATAAAATATCATGTGAAATGTTGACGCATTATGACGTCCTGTAAGGCTGACGTGTCGTGTCCGTCGTGCTGTTATAACTTTAACGTAACCGTCAAATTGTTAACGTCGTAATTCATACTGTCACGTGCATAAAACAAAAAAGAAACTATAAGCTAAATAAGTTTAGTTCCCAAAATTTGAACGATACACTTTTAATATGTAGTAGAGACCAAACACTGACCTACCCAACACCAATACATCTGTCAAATATACATAAACAGCGATCTGACCTCAAATGCTATCCACGTCGTTTATGATAGTCGTATAGGCAGAAGAGCTGTCCAGTGTTGGGACCATAGACTAAATATGAGGTAGACCGATTCTTGCATTCTGCGCATGTAGCCTACCAAAAATGGACCTACCCCGAAAGCAAAACAACTGTCAAAATCACATGGTCAACAATGGTGAACGTGTTTGTTTATATCTTAATTTTTAAATGACAAGCGCTATTATATTAGTAAAATACTTTAATAGATTTGAATTTAATCAAACTGGGTAGCAAATTGGTCAGAGGAAGTATAAAACATCTCAAAGCACTTGTTCACTAAAGAATGTTCTAACCTAAAATCCAATCCACTCCATTTTGGCTACTCGTGTTGGCAGAAAATCAGATGAACATTGGAACAAATACACTAGTGTATTTGGTTGGCACAAGGAGACTGGTTGTGCGCTGCCAGCAAGATCAGTACACCTCATCTCTAGTATATGGCTGGGACACGGAGAGTGGCTACTTAGCACCTCGGGCGCGCACTTTACTCCATTTCCTTCTAAGGCAGAGGCCTAGAACAACTTCTTCTACATAGCTGCTAACTTTATATATATATATATATATATATATATATAGGCTGTTAGCAGTACCGTCATGCTTTTTTAAATTAAACCTTTAAAAATCACCCCATGCAGGCCGTGTTTGCTGGTCTCCTATACATGCCTTGTGTCACAACCGTTTTATACTGCCGTTAACATAAAAACACCTTTTTTGGTTAAATTGATCTTTCATTTATGTTTAATCTATAAATAATATTTTATTTATAATAAAAACGAATAAAAACAGAGAGTGAACAGGTATGTTTGTAACTCTTAGTAAGAAATACTCCTCATCACAAATGCTATTGAACTTAGAGCACACCAATGTGGTGCGTTGTCACTTTGGGGTAATTTTCTAGACTTGGTTAAGGTTTGTTTGCATGAGCCGGAGGAATACCTTGAAAGCAGAACATTAGCAGGGCTTCAAAAAAGTTGGAAGTATCCATGACTGGACTATAACAGGCAGGGGTGGGAATTTATTCTATAAAAGTTTTTTAAAGAAGTGTTTATTCAGCTGACTTTGAAACTGCTTTAACTGTAGGAAGGTGCACATGATATCTCTGTTTTCTAACGCGTGAACACATTCTTTGTTTCAGAGACAAGAATGGAAATGAACGAATCTGTTACTGTTATAATAGCTTCATTTATTTTATAAACCATGTGGCAAGAACATTCACTAACAGTAACTAAGTTATAATAAAGAACATCGCAGAAGGTAGTGGACAGTTAGTTCCTACACTCACTTTACTAGCTGAAAATCACGTACGCCATAAGGTCAGAAACCTGTTTATCGCGGCTGAAGACATGCGGCAGTTTTGTTCTTTGGACGCACCAACAAGAGCAATACAATTCCCGGCGTATGTTCCAGTTTACACTCTAAACCAAAACGCAGGTTGGATCACGAACCTCAAAACAAGTAAGATATTTGATGGCAAGGTGTTTAAAGATGACGATGATCTTGAATCTGAGAACACAACTTCACATGCACATGATGATACAGCATTTGGCTCTGCATGTTTCATTGCAATTAGTGACGGAAATTTCACTTTGTTGATCGACTACCTTACAAGTCTTTCAAAAGTAAATCACTGGAACGCACAAAATCGTTATCTGTTCGTTCTAATAAACGAATTACACGAAACTGCAGTGGAGACAAGGAAATTCCTAAGAGAAACATGGGACAAATTTGAAATTCCTAACTGCGTTGTATTACTCACTTTGAAAAAGTCGACAGATTCGTCCCTTGATGAAATGGCTTTGTTAAAATGCGATTCTTTCAGAAATGGAGGCAACATTGAAGATGTTTCAAAACGCACAGGTGGTAATGATATTTTCTATGACAGAGTGACGAATACCAACGAATTTCCGCTATATGTCGGTGTTACAAACGTACCTCCTTACGTCGAAGAGAAAAAAGAGACTGGAGGAAATGTAAAGTATTCTGGACCGCTTTATAAGCATGCCTGAGGATTTGCCAACCGGTTCAATTACACTTTAGTTTTCAACAAACATTCTGTGCCAAACACAACGCAGTGCTCTATTCAAAATTAATATTTCAGTGGACCTGGTCTTAAAGGAGTGGGCTTCGTGCTTTTCAGACCAGAGTTCCTTCGCCTTACCTCATACCATTTTTTTTATGACAGAGTTATTATAATTACACCGAAGGCAAAGCGAATGCTTATGTGGATAAACGCATTTCTTCCATTCACCAGAGGAACTTGGCTAGCTTGTGTTTCATTTGTTACAACTCTTTCTTTATGATGAAAATTTCTGTTCTTCGAAATGCTTTCTGCCAAGGTATCCAATTTTCAAGTTCTGTAAACATTCATGCTAATTGTAGTGGGCGCATCACAGCATGCTATCAGTAGAACTTCAATGCTTCTATACTTTGCTTGTATTGTTTTATTCAACATTATTTTTAATAACGCCTTACTCAGAATCATTCTCTAGTTATATAACTGTGCTTCACTATTAAAAGTATTACGAAACATTAGAAGATATTTTTGAAAATCCTTTGAAGGCAGTGGTAACTTTTGCCCTAACTTCCAACGTATCCCTCAGCACGAACGAAGTGATAATCGGTGGTGATATAAATTATGAAGTATCATGGAATGTAGCCATGAGAATTTTTGTGGTAGACAGTTACCGGACAAGTATACATACAATAACACAGCACGCAATGTGATCATATAGACTCTATGTTTATGTTTTACTAGTCTCTGCGATGTGAACAATCCTGAAAACTTCGATGGCAATCTCCACTGATTCATCGCACGTTTTCAAGCTTAATGCCACTACTTCTGACTTTCATGACACCTCGTAATTTTCTATTTACCGAAAACTTGAACACGTACATTTTGCACTTGCACGATGGAGGCTACACTGACAAAATTTCAAAGGATGTAATCGTTAAATTTAATGTTAAGCGGTTATTCGATGCCGACAACGACGGCAATGCTCCTTTGTCCGTATAAAACCTCCAACTGTATTTTTATGTGTTAATGGTAGGCTTGTCTCTAAGCATTCTAGCATTTACCATATAAATCACACATTTTTGCATTTCACTTGCCTTGCTTTGCTTGTAACCCTACAAATACCAAAAACTTCGTAATTAAAGTTTTGATTGAAATTACGTCGTTTCTATTTTATGATGCGTCCGCGTATCGATAGATCAACGATTAATGAGCCATGGACAATCTTTTGATATGGAACACGTTTTCGTGTACATTGTTGAAGATTAAGATAGTTATTCTAGTAAAATAAAAGTTTATTTCTGCTTGATTCATTCTTTGTTCAGTACGTTCCTTTTCAATATGTTTGTCCTCGCTACATAAGACACTGCAGCTCTACAGCGTATGAAATAATTGCACAAATAGACATCATATTTATGACATCAGTACTTCATTACGAAAAAAAAAATGTATTTTGGGAACCTCTTTCTCCATTTTCCGCATTGTCTTAGAAAGGTCTGTGGAATAAATATACATGTTATTTACACAACTATGGCTTGAGTATCATTGATAGCGGAGTCACTAGAGAAGGAGCAAGAGACTTGGACTGTCAAGAGTCGGGAAGTATTCCGCTATGGTCTATAGAGAGGAACCGTTTAAGCATTGGCCTGCGGGTATATTATGACCGCGACGCTAGGAAACGCAAAGGAATTTTGTATTCGATCACGACGTAATATTATACTTCACGTCAGTTCTGATTACGACCGCTTAGTTTGTGGACCCAAAAGTTGCGTCGGTGATAAAAACGTTCGCAAACTTAACGCGAGAGACGGGGTGCTGCGAACGCGGGGAAGACTGTTGCTAAACTGAATAAAAGTTCCAGTAAATTACGTCATTTCGCGTCTCGCACAACAGGAGAAAATGGCGGATATTTTTCATGAGTCCATAACCTAGGGAACAAGATATGTTGTAATTAAATAATGGATCTTAGAAACAATTTATTCTTTACAGCATGTTAAAAAGGCACATGCATGTTGTTCACATTAGTTTAAGGTTAAATAAAAAAATTACATTTGTTTTCATAATGATTACGTATATTTTTAAGCCACTCAGTCGCCCGTACGTATCTGTCTCATTCCACACGAAAAATATTTATCTAAAAAGGAATAAACATGAAAGAAAACCATGTAAAATGTAATTAAAGTAGGGTAAAATGCCCACAATCGTACCACGAATCTGTGCATCATCAGAAACACGCGAACGTGTAACGACAACGCAAAATGTAGCACAATGCACGATAACAGTTATCCTGTATGTACGTACTCAAACTGTTGCTAGTCGTGTAGATCTCAAGTGCACGGTAGCATTGTGGTTAGTCTCGCTGCCTTCTCATTAGAGACAGAGTGCTCGTGACTTCAACTACGATATGATCCAATTCATTTTTAACAAACTTTAACAAACTTGTTCTTTTAAATTTTTTCTCACCGTACACCCAAATTACGAACATGTTTAAATCATCTGTAATTTATAGCCAAGCGTACATTTTTTTTATTATGTAGTACGAGTTAAAATTACAGTGAACTATATTGACTACTGTTCATGATATGAAGTACTTATTATGGGATAACACTTTAAGAGAGAACGTTCTGTTCGTTAGAATGCGTTGTTTGATAAAATTTGTGTTTCCAAAAGTTTGATCGCCTCAAAACACCACTTCTAGTCTATAAACTCCTCTTCTTTTACCTGGAATTTTATGAATAGACTAGGAATTTTAACGTTTTTAAGCTACGATTATCAGTACACAAAAAAAAAAAAAAACGCACGTAAGAGTATACGTAAAACATGAAATATCACAGTTAACAACTTTGTGCTGGATGAGCACGTTTCAAAAGAGACTTGGCACCGTTTTATTCAAAAGAGAGCCATATAAGTATATCTAACTATCGTCGCAAAGTGTTTGCTTTGAAGCAAAAGATAGCGATCGTCGTAAAGAGGAGTGGTCATAGTCGGTAAAACGCTACAACGCAAAGTTGCGTATGGAAACAAACTAGCGTCGATGGGTCACAATACACCTGCTGGACTGTTTTAGAAAAAAAAAAAAACTGTAAACTGAAATTAGGCCGTGCGGACCGTGAATTCAAGCTTAGGTCCTCTGGCGTGCCAGCGCGATGATACCACTTTTAGAAAATTTATTGGCTTTTAATTTGACAGGCTTTAACTCTTGTAGAGTTAGACGACACATTAAACGGGCAGGGTGAATGATACAAAAGCAATGGTACTTACGCAAATGTACACCCATGCCTTCATCCGGGACTCTAACCCGGGACATACCTAACCGTGAACCGGCGCACGAACAAACTACACCACAAAATTAGGTCCCTCGTCACCTGAGATATAGTCTATTCACAGTAAAGTGAGCAATATTTTAATCCTTCTCATTTGGAATAAGAATCAATAAATATGCTTTATTGTAGCCTCAGATTTTAACTTTCGAGTCCTGTGAAATATATACACTGTGTTTATTACTTACATGGATTTTTTTTTTTAAAGTGGTGGAAGGTTAAAAATGGCTGAGAGGAAAAAAGTGACTAGGGCCTCAAAAGTGCTCCCGTTATCATGAACAGCCTATATGAAAATGACGACAGCCAAATAAATAACTCGTCTTGAACATGATTCTAAATGTTAGAAGTATAGAAGGTTAAGGTGGATTTTCGTGAATCAATGAGCCCGCCCGCCTACCTGGCACTTGAAATGGGTTAGTGCATGTATGACGTGCGGTTATCTTTTTAAACTAATAAACGCGTCCCCAGTACGTTTATTTAAAACAATGTAGGTAGGTGGGTGGGTTCAACGTCTCGTCGACGAAGAGGTCAGTAGAGACGCAGGAAATGTGAGGAAATCGGCCACGGCGTGTAAATCATCTCGGCATTTGCCTGGGTTAATTTCAAGAAACCATGGTAAACCGAAATCAGGATGGCCGGACCGGGATTCGAACCCAGGTCCTCCCGAACTGCGCCGCCTCGCTCGGTTCTTATGAAAAGAAAATACACCCCAGGCGAAGACGGAATGGTACTTTAAAGATACCACGCATGCTATAAATACGAGTATTATTTTAAAGTCCTCCAACATCATTATAAAAGGCTTCTTAAGACTATAGCAGTATCTTAAGACATACTGCCCGGACACGATAAGGAGCCAGTACTGAACTCTGTCACCGCTTAAGATGGCCGCCTTGGTTGGCCGCCTAACGGTGTGTAGAGCTCCAGCAGAAAACGTTTTATTAAGAATCCGTCAAACGTGCCTGAGTGAGGTCTGCTTACGAATAGCATTTAAGAAACGTTACGCATCTGCATACGTTCTTCAGTTCCTTCATTTCTCTCCAAAGCATGTTTTTGTGATAGTGAAAATGGCTCAAACGGGTGTTTTCGCGGTCAGTTTTAGGTACGAACATTCCGGTATATGCTGTTCACGGTAAAGTGAGCACTTTTGAGGCTATAGTTGTTTTTATTCTACCAGCCATTTTTTTTTACAATTTCACCACTTATTAAAATAAATATTGCCATGCAAGTAATAAACATACTGCATATGTCTCATCGGACTCAGACTAAATGTCTAAGGGTTTGAATGAGAGGGTTTCAAAAAGTGCCCACTTTACCGTGAATAGCCTATACAAAACATTAAAAAAGGAATAGGGACATGCAATAAAACATTAATTTTATTATTACGTCATAAAATTGTAGGGTCTCCGCTCAAAGTCTCATAGAGGCACGTTATCGACGGCAAGACTGCACGCCAGTGCAGTGCTTCGCGCGTATAGGCGATGAGAGGGATGATGCGCATGTCTCAGTCGTAGGTCCCAGAGGTATACATTATACACAGCAAAAACAGAACACTGCACGACAGTCCAGAGCCCTACGCGTAGCGGCGACTGCGTTCTTGATGCGTGTGGCAGTGTCGTCCTTATCGGTCACGTGCTTCTCAGTCTCAAACGCAGAAAACTGCTCCACGTAGGCGGGCCCGTCAATTGTGCACTTTAGACATCATCCGTCGGGGAAAGTCACTGTTGATAAATAGATATACGTTTAACGTAGTCGCTGACTGAAATATAAATGGCAATGTTGGTAGCGAGATAGTAGAAAATAGTTCCATCTCTTAAAGTCTTATTAACATTGCGAAATTTATACTTGTGGCCGCTGAACGTATTTAACTTTGTTTATTTCTCTTTAATGTGCACAAGAGTAATATTGGCATATATGTAAAATATTTATGAACCTGAAAATTTCACAGTTAAATTTGAACGTCACACATAATATGGCTGAAGGATACAAAGCGTACACAGTAGTATCACTAATCAGGAGTTTTAAAAGTGCTAAATGAATCGTGAACAACATAAAGTAGCGTAACAGGCAGAATTGTTGTTTTCCATTCGGGAGATCCGGGCTCGATTCACAAGACCCTCCTCTGGAATTATTCAAGTTTTGGGATGGTTTATGTCACTTGCAATGACGAACGAGCGCAGAATCATCGCAAGCCTCACAATGCAGTTGTCGAGGGTTTATAAGTATACTCACTTTCGTAGATAGTGAATTCTGAACTATAGACGCTTTCGTATGAAGCCAACCAAACATGCGTAGTCAAGCATGCGTTTGTGTGTGGTGCTCCTCTACGTACAGGTATTAAGATAAATTAACAATTTTACCACCTGAAGATCGAATCTGAACTATAATTAAATATTTAGCGTTGGACTCCAGTGTTCTGTCTTGCGATTCCATCATGTGACGAGCTATTAACATTATCACATTATGTCACTGAGATGAATCGCTTGGGTTGAAAAATGCAGAGTAGCAAAATTGTTAAATTCATTAATTGCGTATTTAAAGAGTCTATTTTCAATACGGCGCTATTGTAAGTGAAGTATGCTATAGCTGTCTCGTGGCAAATTGAGCACTTTTCAAATCAAACTTTAAAAATTGTCCCCTGGTTTTATCGTTATAAGCGTAAGAAAGTCCATTTTAATATCATAATTACATTATTAGAGATTTCACACTCATACATGAATAAAGTGACCGGGTTCACGGCATCGTTAATTTTAATTATGGGGTAAAGATTCAAAACTGATGAAAAGTATATCCTGACTAAGACTTTCAAAAGTACCCAATTAACTGCAAAGGGACTATGCGCACAGTGATCGGAAAATGAGATGGCAATTTTCATCCCGGGTTATTAAGATACATTTCACGTAAGAATAGCCATGTTCTGTCATGTTCCAATCGTTTCAGAAACATCAATTAAGGTAGATTACGCTTGTGTATATTACATACATATATGTGCATTTTATATACAGTACACGTGTGAGTGTAAAAGGATACCAAACATCTTGAAGCAACTAGAAAGTGTGACTAACAAGCAAAAAATAATTAACACTCCAGTCACTTCAAATCGTCTTAACAAAACCAGTGCAGTACACAAAAGTGTATTGTTAGAATAAGCGAATCCATTGAACAAATTTATGGACAAGCTGTAAACCTACATTTTAAGAGAAATGAAGATATTTTTGCATCCTTGTTAACACTTCAAAATACCACTAAAGAAAATCATCTCACTTAAAAAACAATATAAATAATAATAATAATTAAAATAATTATTTTTCTGTATTATATATAGACATATATATATATATATCTTACTAATATTATAAATGCGAAAACTGTGTGTGTGTGTGTGTGTGTGTGTGTGTAGGTTTGTTACCGCTCAGCACCATAACGGCCGAACAGATTTTGATGACATTTGGTATGTAGGTATTTTAGCTCCTGGAATAGGACATATGATACTTTTTATCCCGGAAAATTGTACGGTTCCTGTGGAATAACAACAAAACTTAATTCTGCAATGGCTGGTAACGTGAACGAACGGCTGAACTAATTTTGAATAAATTGGGTATGAAGGTACTTTAGGTCGTGGAATAGAACATAGGATACTTTTTATTCAGGGAAATTGTACGGTTCCTGTGGAATAACAACAAAACGTAATTTTGCAACGGCTCGGAACGTGACCAAAATATTATTTTCCTCTGGTGTCAGAGTTTATCAGGCCGCCCAAGGACCTCTGAAATGGCATAACGACTGCTATCAATCGATAACAACCGGGACCGAATATTTAACGTGCCCTCCGAAGCCCGGAAGCGCTCAGATGTTAAACCACTAAACGGTCACCCATCCAAATGTGTGCCGCTGGGAACGTTGCTTAATTTTTGTGATCGATTAAGATCCCTCAGCCAAGCGCAAAAAGTAGTACCCAGGTACACCTTTTTCTAAAGCTAGAACTTGATGAAACTCACGTTTTGATTTTCACACATGGACGCTGGAAAGCGGAAATGCGGCAACTACGCGATAGTGGCACAGATACACTCCAAAAACATTACCCTACTTCTTGACTATCGGGGAATAAATATTGCTTTCCTTAGGTTGTCGCATTCAGTTAAAAAGCTAGGCCAATTCACATAAATGAATTGTCTGTTCCCAATTTATTTATTATTGTATCACTGTAAAACTCAATTGTACCCAGGCAAAGGCGGGCTGGTTCGCCAGTGTATATANTATATATAAATATAATATTTCACGTACTTCAGAACGAGTTTATATTTCACTGTAATGAAATGGTTTTACTACACACGAGAGAGCCTTCAATATGTTAACCCTTTCAGGCCAACTTTAATTTACTGTTTCAGGTGTAATAATTTTATAATGCATACTGTACTTAAGTCGACAAAAACCTTGTTTCGTTGTCACAGCAAATGAGCTGTGGGCTATATGTTCGGCTACATTTTTATGAACCAATTATGACCTTGACCAGTAAAACTGATCGCGAATCATTTGCCCACAGGTAAAATCATTGGTCATTGATCTTTGCAGTGCGCAGTACAGTCCAAAAATTACCTACACATGCCTAATGTACACACTCGTGTACACTGGGTCTGAATGTTTTAGTAAGAGTGCACTAAAAATAAGCGATGGTGAATGAAAAAAAAAAAAAAAAATGTGAGCATGATTTGTTACTAAATATTTTACATGCTTGAAAATGTTAGGGAATTGGTTCCACAAAATATATCTTTTATTTTGTAACTTTAATGGTTTGACGTACACTAAACTAAATGAAATAAATTTGGAAACATTTCGAAGGTTCTATTATTGTTCCGGACAAATATGGGGTTTCCGAAATAGCACGTATTAAAAATTTATACTTTTAAAATATTTACGTAGAGGAAAAGTGTTTCGATAATGACTGAGATAAGATAACAAAACGTTATCTGTGTGCACGGCCGTAGTAGTACTTTATTATGATAAAATAGGGAGTTGATGAGAGAGTACTTGCTCGTGTTTACTGAGAAGAAGTCAGGTCTGGCTTCAATACAGTTGTAAAAGTTACAATACCAGCATCTCACTCGCCCTTTCTTTGTTTGACTGTTTAATATTTGCTGGTAAGCTGAATGAGGAACAATTAAAGTTGATCAGTAACCCTCAAATTACATTATATATATATATATATATATATTTACACGCGTCCGTGATCAACACGGATTCGAACCTACACATAAGTGTGTGTGTATACATATATATTATTTAGTAACTGTGCACACGGAAAATTATTTTGCAGAGGGATCACCCTGCCAAATTATTTTGTAAGTACTACAAAATCATTTTGTACTGGCCACAAAAATTTAGTGATGATAAGTAAATAATTTAGTGGCCACCACAAAATTAATTTGGCAAGGTGAATTCTAACAAAACATTTTGTGGTCGCTACAAAATTTTTTTTCAGTGTGCATTCTTGGTGGTTCAAAACATTGTTGACAGTTATGCCCGTAAATATATCTGGTAACATCAAGGCGTATGTCCCAATTTTTAATTGCTACAATTTTTTTTTCAAGTGCTGTCGTAAATGTAGGCATGCTTCGTTCCCTTAATATCTTCCTTGCATCACTAATTATTTCACACACACATACATGTGGCTATAGTTGAGGCGCTTTCAATGCTATAGCTCAGGTTAAAAGACACTTTTTGATTTTCAAATATGTCAATTTTTGGCCCATTTAACTCGCCGCTATTACGTTCTTCGTACGTTAACTGGTTTTGTTTACCGTGTTTGTTAAGTTCGTTATATGAAACTCTCTTCTTTTCATATTTGTACCTCCAACGTATTTTTAGAAGTTGCGTTGAGCAGTTACTTCATACAATTTAAGGTAATATTTTGATGATATTTGATTCAAGGCTAAAATATAATGTATTCTATTTGTATCCATCGTCCCTGATTTATCTACTGAGTTTCAATATTAACATTTATATATTTCCTCCTTATTTTTAATTTGATGTGAACATTTCGTAGTCTGCACAATGTGGCTTCCTCGACTGCACTTGATGGTTGTGCAGACGGCGGGTTTCATTTCATTTAGTTTAGTTATTTGTACTTTCATGTGTACTGAAAGAAGGTGCGAGGTTTCTGTTGGAATTTAAGTTTAATTTGCATGAACTGTCGGTTAGTAAATTTTTAGTAACTTTTGTTTATGAAAACGGTTTCTCATGTCGCCATGTTTGAGAGGAATTGCTGTTCTCCAGAATGCCACGTATTTGTTCTGGATTCGATTCCCTCAAAAGTTTTGTTTTTAAATTTTAAATACGTTATTTTATTACGTAGGCTGTACATCCCGTAACCGTTCCGGCAAGTTGAATAATAACATATTCTTCATAGTCGACGCATGTTTACACGAGTGAATAAATAACAGCGTGGCGCTAACTGAATCCTACAGATGTTAGCATTGTGAATACAGAAATGCCGCCAATATTATGCGAAACAAGGAAATTAATAAGTTCACTACAGTTGTAATATCACTGCGAATTTATTGAATATTTATATTTTCCATATTTGTTGTAGCATTCTTAACACGGGCAGGACGCTGATAAATAATACAACATATACAAAACAAATATCATAGAACTTAAGTATCTACAATCATTCTTTTTGAAAACTCCATTTTCACTCCTTTCCCTATAGACATGCTGGCCACAGCCAGTTATCGAACAAACAACAAACAAAATGTGATTTTATTAATTTTGAATACATGGTTTTTATCAGTTCAAGACTTTACTGTAGATACAGAAGAATCGTCTTCCACGAAATATAAAATTTTAATATTTGAAAAAGTTTTTGCTGTGATTCTTATTTTCTTCATTTCGGGTTCTTAGTGGTACGTTATTTATCGCGAACTTATGAGTATGGATGTACGTATACAACTAGGAAGAAGCGGTTTATTTTATAGAGCTTACATTACATTATTATAAGGAATCACCATAAAAGGCTATGTCTTAAACTACTTTATTAAGCAATAATATGTAATTTAAAACTGTATACTTCGAACATTTGTCTCTAAGTTCATATGTGAAAATGAAGTTTCATCAACAATAAATTAAATAAGTTTAATCAGTAGTAAAAATTGACTTATCAGTGCCGCATTTCTATACATTAATATTTCAATATATTCAATGTCATACTAAGCACGTGAAAAAAATTGTGTATGTATGTGTTGCACAAAAAGTGATTTTTGACTATGCTCCCTGCATAGTTTATATCACACTGCCTGACAGAGTAAGTGCAACGCACCGTGAAGGGGCCAATACAGTGCCATGAAACGCGCAGAGCGGATGTACATTTGCCTGTTATGTGTTTTGTGAACATTTATGGCCATTCGCACGTGATATAGTGTAGGCAGACAACAGTTCGTTAAGTAGTCATTCAAGACGTCGTCACGGCCGGGCGAAGAGAGTGTTTTGGCTTTTGTTTTTACTGTGTATGGAGAACGAACAAGGCATAACAATGCCTTTAAGACGCCGTCGTACGCAGTTACGTCACACGGATGTGTTCATGAGAGGTTTCATCGTAGTTCTCCGTACAGGGTACATACAAGTAGAGAGTTTTAACTCAAGGCTATAACGAGAGATACTTATTCCATTCCTTTGTTTACCGAAGCAAGCCGGAATAGGTTCTACGGTATGCCAGAGGTTTTTTTTTTTGTAATTGGACTATGTTTTCTGGGCAATATTATTAATGCTTCTCTTAATTATAGCTATTTAATATCACTAATAATTTGGGCGAATAAAAACTGTAACCGTGAAGGTGAAACACTGCATTACAACAAGCTGTATGCATATAATCATGAAAATACACGTGACGCAAATAAACAGATGTGAATGCCGCTTACACAAAGCAGGCTTTGCTACCACAATCAAAATGAAAATATGCAAATCATTCATTAGTTTATACAATATATAAAGAAAGAAACTAAGTAACATATAGCTTATCCATACAACGCCGATACGTTATCCCGTTGTTAACCACCAACTTATCAAATAGCAAAGAGACAGGAGTGCCTTATATTGTGTTAGCGAGAGTGATACCATCATCCATGTCTTCGGTGACAGTGACTTGACAGGGTGCCTTTTTATTGTTGGGGGTCGCGTGAACTATTAACGAAGGCGAACAAGGAATACACTATGCGCATTTAAAACACATTTAAAGTCAAAATTAAGTACTTCAATACCCTGGAGGAGTTTAAAATTGATTTACACTTACGCAGCTCTTTAACAACGTTAATGAAAATTTTATAAGAATTAAAAATATACAATTTTGAAGAAGTAATGGCAGCACTTTATTATCTCCCATCACATGCTCCTTTACAGAACCCTATTTTCTCTGCGTATGTTAGAGGAAGAATTAACATAGCAGTTTAGACAGAAAATACATTTCTAGGATAAGTTAATAATTTTTATAAATTTATGACATTGTATTTTTTTTTCCTGCCCAATTCAACCTATCCTATATATTGAGGTGCCAGATACTGGTTTTTTAATTTAAATTTTAACATTTTTGTACTAGTTTCATTTCGTAATTTAATCTGTCTTAATAAACTGAAGGGGAGCCAAAAGTATCTCATGTTTCCTCTACTAGGTTGTTTTTGTGGACCAAAGACAACCGTAGAGACTTTTCGCAAGAGGCACGATGCTATGTTATCATTCGCGTGACCAGATATTTACATGAAATAAAGTGTTGTATTTTTTTTTGTGGTTTGTACATTTACTTACATCTATTGTAACAATACAAGAATAAACATGTAAATTGTTTGTATGTATAAATGTTTATAACACTAACATGAATTTTTACTACATACTCTACATTTTAAATGTGTTTTGCATTGAAAGTGTCCATGTGTGTTACATGCGTTAAATAAAAATATTGAAGTGACGATGTGCATGTGTATAGTTCATTTGGTAACATTTCCATTCACGGTAAGAAAATTAAGTATTTCTCTGTCATGGAATCACGATCGTGGAATGTCGAAAAATGTTCGTGGAGTGAAGAACGTGAACTGTCTCCTTCAACAAAAATCATGCTTCAAATTGTTGAGCACACACACATTCAGAGAAAGTGTAATAACATTTAAAAGCTTCTGCGCGTTGTAACTACAACTCCAGTTTAAGTGGTTTTGTTAGTGCTAATGGCATAAAAAACAGTTCGATATTACCACGCGATGATAGTTACTGCGCACCTGACATAAACACTATACCACTATTCTCTCTATGGTTTGAAAACTATTTTCTGTCTTGATTGTGTAAAAGAAATAGGTTTATAATGCTTTATTTTACATTAGGAACTTAGTACGTTTGTTAGAAGTTGGTTAGGTTTAGGATTCAACTGTCTAAACTAGATAGTGCTTAATTAATATATGGCATAGGGCTTAAGTCTACCGGATAGTGTGTTATCAATTTTCCTAACGCAGTACACATCATACTGCAATGAGTATATTATTTTACAAGATACATATATTTCTCAGAATTTTATGATGATTTTACTGCAAATGCACAAGTACCGACAGCAGATTGCTTGCCAGATCGAATTGTATTTTAATTTATGAGTGGCTTAAATTTCTTATTTTCCACTATAAGAACACTTTCTTTTGCACAGAACATTTTGAAAAATTATGTTAACATGCCTACATACTGTATTAGTAATAATTGAAAATAAGTTAAGTGCATATAAAATTCTAAATAAGATGTTATTTTGTATTAACTCAAATCAGTTTATATATGGCGCAGCAAGCGAATCTGAAAGTTAGATACAGATACCAGGTGGGAATTTATTTTCTTGCATCTGTAGCAGTTTTCGATATTATTTTAACTATATGCGTCTTATTTTCCCTCTTTCGAAGACGATTGGCACGCTTAATAATCATTTTAGGCCACACATTGTAGATATATTTTCTACTTGATTTTTTTACGAAGCAACTCTTAAGCGTTGTAACGCTAACGAGAAAACGCTACGAAGTATTTCGTGTTGGATAACGTTCAATATAACTAATGTCTACTGTCATTTCAATATCTTACGAAGACTTAAATTTTTTTTTGTGTAAAAGCCCTTTTGTAAACACAAATCATCTCAATTATCTTAAGGATTAAAAGTTAGTATATACGAATTTGTAAGAAGTTTAGAGATACGGGCAGAGCATCTGGGACGCTCCTAACCTGGTTTTTTTTCACAGCGTATTAAATTAAGGTTTTTTGCTACGCCTTATTGAATCTTTGGCTCTGGGTATCTAAATAAAAGTCTTTTGCATGGGTAGTTTTTTTGGCTGGGAAAAAAACGTATTTAAAGAATTTTATTAATAACAATTTTTGCCTACCTGAAAATGTAGTTAATTTAATCAAATTTTCAAATGAAAATATCTATTCAATTAGGAACATTTTAATATGTGCTTTCGGGTAAACGCAAGTTTTCTTTGTTGCCTCCAAATGTCATAATACTAATGAAATTATATTATGATGCAATTTGAATTAACAGCCGGATTTCGTTAGAAAATATTGGAATATACCTACATAAACCATATTGTCGTTAGAATTGCCCATACATTTTTTGTTGGAATCATAAAAGAATTTCGTTCTTAAACACACGATACATAATAGTGCGTTGTACGACATTTCCTAAATATTGTCAGTCAGATTTCATGCCTGCTATGCATAGAGCAAACACGTAAAATATGTTACCAGCTTTGGATTGTGGGTCATTCCAGTTGTTGTATGATATTACTACACGATTTTACTACTATATACTTAAAAAAAAAAAAAAGAAAAAAAAACCGGAGTTGAACGGCTGCATTATATGGGTAACGTGGGCTGGGTGCACAAGACCGTTATCTCTCCTGACACGAAACGTTACAAGCCACTCCATAAGTCAATAAGAAATGTACAATACTTTGCGCCTGGAAAAAAACTCGCTTCGGTGTGTGTCTATACAGTTGTATTTCATTAAGTAGGTAAATACAGAAATAAAAACAAGTGTTTTTGATTGTGTGACAGTGTGTCTTATTCGCATTAAGTTTTGGGTTCTGTTCAGACCAGCTGTTCTAGGGTATTGTTTTATGCTATTTTGCCATTCTTTGAGCTTTTTACATTAACCTACATTGCAGACACAAGATCTGGGTTGCTAATAAATATATGTAGAATAACATTAAACATATGAAGGTTTGGGATTCACAATGTCACAAAACAATAAGCTAATAATGGTGATCTAACGTAATTTTTTATATTTTCGATTTTTTGAAGCAAATAAAAAATTTGCTAGAAATCGAAGAATTTAATACAATGTGTTAGCTGAATCATTAGAATTTATCTTATTAACCAATCGTTAATTAATATAGTCCATGATTAACATGTATACATCGAAGGAATAAATATTTTTGTATATGTATGATTTTTAGAATAACGACTCGTCTCCATCTTATATATTTTTTTAACTGTCAGTGTTTTGAAATTACACTTGACACCGAAAAGGAATAATGAATGAACTAATGGAGTTGAATTCTGAACATTAAACAAGCAATTCTCTGGGGATAAATGGGCGTAAATCATTTGGAAGTAGTGTGGTCGTAAAGTTTGGTTACAATTTGTTATTAGAAATGTACGTATCAAATATTCCACTCTAATATCAGAGTGTGCAACATAACTGGCATTTTTAATCTCTTTTCAGTACAAGAATTCGGCTTGAGCTGTTACCAAAGTACCAAAAATTTGAAATAAAAATTTTGAACACGTAATATTTGGTTACTGCAGAACATCAAGAGCCACGTTAGATGAAATCATTCTCACATCCCAAAGCAAATTTTCGAGGAATAAAAATTAAATAAAAATGTTTAACTTAGGTTATTTTGAGTTAAAAGTCTTGAGGCGATGAAAATGAAAAGCATCACAATATTTACGAAGAATAAATCCATATTCCTGAATATTTTTGAAAACGTGTGTATCCTTGCCTTCTACAAATTTAGTAAATAACAAGAATTTATCGATATAACTATTGAGTCTACTTTCCTCTACTTGGATACAAATAATTTTGATGAAGTTCTTAAAAGGTTAGATGGTAGGAGGGTATTTACGTTGAGTTGATGGCAAAATCATTAGAGATACAACCAGAAACCAATTCAATACCAGCGGAACAGTTAAAAATACATACATGCCTTACCAGGGACTCACTCTACTGAATACTTCGTATCGTATGCTGGCGTGCAAACAATTATATTACATAGGAAATGTTTGGAGCATCAACTTTGGTAGTAATAAGTCTAACGTTTTGGTAGACTAACTGCAAGTATTTACATAAACATCTATTTTAAAACAAGCGTGTAAGCCACTTAAATCACTTAAGTTTACATGACCTACCGTAACACTACTTGTGTTGACATTTTGTGGAAAGAGCTTGCCTGGTTCCCAAGATATACCATAAAAGCTTTAGTTTTTTATCTGGCGTTATTGTACAAAAATGCCTATTCAAAAATATGTCTTACTCACTTAAATTATGTTGGTTTACATAATCCACTGTAGTTCTTCTTATGTGTTTATTTGGTGGTAATTAGATGATGAGTTCCCGAGATATGGCATAAAATGTTGCATTTTATGACGTAGCAATATATTACAAGAAAGCGAAAAAATTTTTTTATAGAAGCATATTTGGTACTTCTAATGGATACTCACTCTCACCATATAAGTTTTAGTTGGAAATAATTAAGTTGTTCAATTTATGTATAAAAATTATCAAAATTATTTACTTGTCAGCTAAACTGTAAATAATGCCAGAAACACTTAAAACATGACCTACTGTAGCACTGCTTGTGTCCAAAGTTAGGCGGCAATTGGTCTATTGGTTCCGTAAATATGACATAAAAGCTCCATTTTCTAATGTGGCGCTATCTTTATTAGAGTAAAAGAAATCGGTTATGTATTGGCACATTTTATGTTTGTCATTGATACTGCTACATATTAAATTCGGCTGAAATTGTATGAATGATATGACATACAAACATAAAATATTTACATAGTTGCTATTTTGAAAATTTGGAACTACCTCCTTAACTCATATAAATATAAATGGACCACAAAATATAACTTGTCATCTGAGTTTGTTAGCTATAAGTTGTCACCTGAGTTTGTTACGTATAAGTTGTCACCTGAGTTTGTTAGGTATAACTTGTCACCTGAGTTTGTTAGGTATAAGTTAATTGTTTCCCGAGAAAGGACACAAAAGCTTAATTGTTTATGTAGGGCTATATTAAAAAACGGCGGACAAATGAGTTTATTAATTAGCTCATTTGATGCTTGAATTGATAACGTCAGGCTACAAAGTTAAGCTGAAGTTGGTTACATTGCTTCGTAGATATAGCGTGGTATTCTTAGAATATGTTTATATGGCCACTATTTCGAAAATAAGTGTCTGACATTCTTGAAACATGGCCAATCAAATTATATGGCCTACCACATTACTTCTTGTTTGCCAACTTAAGTTGGAATCAATCGATGTTTCCCGAGGTACAACAAAATTTTTATTTATTCATGTGACACTATTATTTAAAATTGTGGACAAAAGAGGCCCCAGACACATTTCATTGTTGTAATAGGTATTATCAGCATGCAAATTTAAGATGAAAATGGTATCGTTATTTCGTGGATATAGCATATTAAATATTTACATGGCCGCCATTTTAAAAATAATTGTCAGACCCCCTTAAAACATTTCCGTTTACTCTACTTATTGTAGTATTAATTTTTTTCCACGCTTGGTAGGACTCGCTTGATTGTTTCTTGTTATACGACAAAACTACAGTTATTCATGTTGCATTATCCTACAAAATGGGAGACAAAAGATACAAGGTATTGACACATTTGATGATTGTAAATGACGCTTTTAGTACAACAAGTTTGGTCGAAATTGGTCAGATATTATGGTAGATATTGAAAAATGAACGTAACATATTTATACTGTCACCGTTTTGAAAATAAGTATCTTACACTATTGAAATTACACATATGAATATGATCTTCAATAGTATTAATTATATGAGAAATTCGGCAGGAATCTGTTATGTGTTTACCGAGATATAACGTAAAGTTTCATTTTTTTATTTGCATTATCTTCTAAAATGGTTGGGCCAATAACATTATCAGTTACTAAATTCAATGCATACATCATGCACTGACAACGTACCAATTTAGTTTTAAATATGATAAATGGCTCCTGAGGTACAACAGAAAACTTTATTTTTTAAATTTGTACTAGCTTCTAAAAAGGCAGATAAATAACGGTATTGCTTTCTAAATTCAATGCTTATATCATGCACCGTCAATGTACCCAATTTGGTTGATTGTGGGTAAATGTTTCCTAATATATAACGTAGTGCCCTAAATTTGAAAATTGCCGCAATTTTAAAACTAGTGTTTGTGGACCTAGTTTGGCAATAATAGGTTGTCAGCTTTAAAACTTATTGAAGGGAGGGACATATATTCCAGACAGAAGTCAAGGTGATTGCGGAAAGTAGGTTAAAAACTATGATCACCACCCAAAGAGATTATGTTTACAAACCTAGAAATGGAAAAGTTACACAGAGGAAACTTTTTGTATATATAGGGAACGAAAACTAGAAAGGTGTTTAGGAAAATTGAAATTTATTGTTTGAAGAACTGACACCAAAATGACTTTGTTATCATTTTACAGTCGTCAAAAGTACTTGTGTTTTGCCAAGCACGCGTTATTACGTCAAAAGAAGCCAAAATGTTTGTAACAAATATACATTTATCTTTTATGAAGTACGATTTATTCCTATGAAGAGCAACAAGAAGTTGCTGATAAAACGAATGGCTCCTTCCCTCTGAATGGATGCAAATAAATCTCAATGAAGTTCTTAAAAGCTTAAATGGTAGTTAGGACTTGAAGTCTCGTTGACAGCAATGTCATAACAGATGGAACCAGATACATATGTAACAGCAATGAGACACTTGCAAATACACACCACATTCCTTACCCGGGACTCGAACCCAAAATACCTCGTACCATTAGCCAGCATGCTATCAAATGCATTACTGATGTAGGATTCGGGGCATAAACACCGAATATAATCCGTCTAATGTTTGGAATGATAGGATTTGCTGACCTGCATTATTTACAGGTCCATCATTTTGAAAATAAGTGCCCGAGACACTTAAAACACGAAATATTATATGGTCTACCGTGGCACTACTTGTGCGATGAATTAGGTGAAAATCGGTTAATTGGCTTCCGAAATATGGGTTAAAAAAATTTATTTTCGTATTTGATGCGATCGTACTAAATTCCTGTATACGATGCTATTTATAGATACTGCCAGTATAAAAAATTTGGTTGAAATTTGGCTAAAAATTTTAAGAGAAATAACAACCTTGTCTAAATTATTTATACGGTCGCCATTATGAAAATCAGTGCCTGACCCAGCTTTAATCGTGTCAGTTTGAATGGCATTCTGTAACACAGGAACCTCATTTCTTTCATGGGACGATCATCATAAATTGAGGTCAAAACGTTTATGTATTGGCACATTCGAAGATTGTCATAGGCCTTGCTGGTATACTAAGTTAAGTAGATATATCATACCATGCTAAAATGTTAATATAGACGCCATTCTGAAAATAAGCGTCTGGCATATATTGAACTTTTAGTATCATGCACATCCAACTTGGTTTTTTCGCAATAGGTATGTATTTTTTCCCTTAATGTTAGTTTGCCTTTGTTTGTCATTTTTCACGTTTTATCTTGTTTTTCTGAGTTTAAGGACATTTGGGTTATGTTTATGGACACCAAAATTCAACATGATGGTCGGAGCCAATAACGTATTATGTTTGTTGATTTTTACAAACGTTTCTTCGATTTATTTACAATTTTTTCTCAATTTCTAGAGTTCAAGGTCAATGGGGCCAAGTTTAAGGACGCCAACATTCAACGTTGGGTTTAGGAGTCAGTAACATATGATCCTAAACTTTTATTAGTTTGTTCCGTTTTGTTATATATATATTTCCTGATTTTAAGTATTCAAGGTCATTGGGGTCAAGGTCAAGATCACCAATATTCAACATAGTTGTCGGCGTCGGTGATTTAATATATTCCTAAACTTTTATTAGGCTCCTCCGATTTTTTGCGATTTTTGTTGATTTTTTATAATTGGGCGGGAGGTGGTGAATAATGGATGTCTATTGGTAAGGAGGTTGGGGTTTGCTGAAGGGGAGTGTGAGGTAACATTAATTACATTAATTGTTTCACGTTTTTTACAATTAATGGCTTGATTTTTTGAGATTATTCTAGATTTTTTTTGTTTGTGTTTTTTGGCAGATGTTGAGTGGGGTGGGGGTTGTCGGTTAGGGTGGTTGGGTGAGTGTGAGGTAAATGTAATATGTTCCTCAATTTATAAAACCACTTAATCGATTTTTGCATTATTTTTTCAATTTTTTTATGGAGAGAGTGTGCGGGCGAAGAGAGGGTGAGGCGAGGGTGGTGGAATGAGTGTGCGGCTAAGATTATATGTTATTAGATTATTTAATTTTTTTTAAATTTTTAGCTATGTTTCTTAATTTTATTTATAATTGGTTGGCGTGTTGGGGAGGTGGTGAAGAGAGGGTGGTGGGATGAGTGTAAGGTTAACTTTGTATATTTCTAGATTTTTTTTGAAATTTTAAAAATGTTTTGCGATATTTTATAATTATTGCTAGGGGGTGGTGTAATGGCGGGGGTTTGATAACGACGAATAGTGGTGTTTGGAGTGGGGGAGGGGTGGATGTAGCAGGTGGAGACGTGGTAGGTGCAGGATGATTGTCGAGGGAGGGGACCAGGACCGCTGATCCTCCCCGGTCCGCTTGACCTGGCTCAGAGTCTCGAATCCTCCTCTACTGCTCTGAGGATTAAGTGATTTATTCCACTAAGAGTCTCTAATCCCCTTGCTCGCCTGAAGATATTTTGGATGTTCCTTCGAGGAGCTTAAAATCTGCTTTCCTCATGTTTCCATTTTTTTGGAAATTGTTTGGTAAAAATGTGAATTTTTGGTAAAATAATTAATTTCGGAAGTCATTTTGGGTTGTACCAGGCAATTTCGTCGATAACACAGCCGTCCCTGGCCGCCCGCCGCCGGCAGCTGGCGCCTCGACAACCAAAGTGGCTGGCGACTCCGAGCTCTGATGAATGATTCCTGCACTCGAAGGAAGATAATCCTACTACTCGTGTATTTATGTACTAATAACTAAACCTAATTACGCATATTTTGCATGTAAGACTCGATACTTGACTAAAAGTTTCGCTTGAAGATCACGCAACTTGTCAACAAAATTGCCTTGGAAATGCAAAGAATATTACAACATTGAAAACCTCACGCCCTTATGAGACTCAAAGTATGTATGCACCACATGGTTATATAATTTTTTTTCAGATTCAAAAAGTAGATAGTGTATAATATGCCGGAAGCGATGCTTGTACGATATTACGTACGGAGTTATGGATCGTTTGTACTTGGAATAATAAACAGGAAAGTGAAAAGACGAACGCAAGGAAATCTCAATAATTGTGTTTGGAAATGGTGCGGAAAACCCATGGAAAAATAATCCCTCTTTTGTGGTAGGTTGGGATATAATTTATGAGCTGTATAGAACATCCCTGATTGTGAAAACGGTGCCAGACCAGCTATGTTACGCAACTGTACTTCATAATAAATTGAAAATGTATTATTATCTAAATTTTTGGGGCCACCAAATGTAGATTGTCCTGATGAATATTTATGTGGAGCGCCACTGATATTTAATGTACGAGGAAACTGATTGATCCACATAATTACCAGCCAACACGCATAAGGATGTACATAATTTATTTCCTCCGGATTTTCAGTTGGTCTAGTGGGCCATATATCACCACTTCATGAAAATAAAAATGCGTGTCGAGATTACTAGGGAAAGCCTGCGGCAGTTTCGTCGCCGTTGGTCCCAGCGTATCCGACATGAAGCGATAGCAGGTTAGACGCAGCAAGCCGCCACCGTTGGTGAAATGAGATTCGAACTCCTGGATAACAACTGATTTTTATAAGATTACGGCGACAAGCTTAGTGGTCAGCATGAATAGCGTACAACTGAAAGCACTTTCGTTTGTTTAGTCACGTAATATCGACATTGTCGACCCGGTTCTTTGGACACGAACTGCTACCATTTTGTTTAGTTTGAGGCCTGACAATTCACAAACAAGGCGGCTGGTCTTCAGCAGAAAAGAGTAAGTTGCAGAGAAGGTATGTTACTAAACTATCTAACATCCAGATTCATTTAAACATCTGTTATTTACGAGCTCTCACAATAAATAACCAAAAAAATTAAAAATTTACATTTTAAAGCAAAAGATAATTTTGAAATTTATTTTGTTTTGCGGAAATTAGAATCTCCTCCTCTTTTCTGCTGAATGTCTACTCGTTAGGTGGCTTACAAACTAAACTAACATAAACTTTCTTATCTTTAAATTACTTCGAAATACCTTCCCACTTTTTAGCGGTTGCTTTGTGTCACGGTATCGTCGAACTTCTTCCTTCATGTCCCAGTATATCATCATTTAAAACACATTCCAGGTCTCAATGTTGCCCTCTGTTTCTTGCATTTCCTTCTTTCTGATGTTGATCACTCTAAAAGAATCATATTTGGCCGTCTTTCTTATCCAATATTTTAACACGGCTATCTTCGAAGGGCACTCTTCTTAATATTTTATGTAACTGGTTTCTCGAAGTTTATCTTTCTGATGCCTTACTTTTCTGCCTTTTACCGAAGTCCATCATTCCGCATCATATGCCGCACTTTGAAATAATGTTTACCGAATGCTATTATTCACCTGCCTAGACATGTACCTACTTCGCAAGACCCCAATTCGAACATCTTGATAGCCCTTTTAGCCTTCAATAGTGTATAATCCACATCCACTTCGCAGCTGCCAGATACATGGTTAACTGATCATAAGGACTTTAAATATTTCACAGATTTTATAGTTCCGTGGTTCAAATGATATCCCACTCAAGTCTCCCTACAAATAGATATATAGTTCTGATCATGCTTTTTACAAGTCCACCTTTCTCAGATGCTTTAGGCAATTTTTGTGTCATGAACTTGCTATCCTCACGACTCCGGTCACCCGAATACAGTACAAATTAAGTTTTCCGATGTTCCAAATGCTCCTTATACTTCCACATGGGTTGTCCAATTTTTTAAAAATATTCTTCATATGTATATATAAAGGGTTGGATAAATAGATTATCTTTTTCGCAGTCCTTTAGCTAAAAAGAGGCAGAGACTTTCTTGCCTACTTTAGCCGCCTCTTGACACTGTTCATACCTACGCCTAGAAATTAAAATTAAATAGAGGTAGAACAATTTCACGAATTCAGCAACAATGTAGGCCAGACTCTTCAGTCCTCCGTGTACGTGAGACTGAGCTGTTTTTAGATTGGCTCCTGGCCCGAAAAAGTAGCCAGTTATTCATCGAGCCAGCTATTGTTTCATTACAGTTTTTTTTAGACTATATCAGAATTCACCAGGGTGTGTGTAATGAACTGATATGCAATTACAAAAGTTACAGAAATTCATGTGTGTTAGAAGCTTAAGTTGTTCCAAATTCAATTCGCAATATTTTTCTATCAAACTAACAAGTGTTAGTAAACATGGCTGTACACGAATACGCCCTATAATTTCCCGCAGTTGGTTGATAAACGTAGGTTAGCAGTGTCTATTAATTAAACTGAGCTAACATTTAAAATGGCTCACACGCTCATATATTACCCAGCACCTGAATGCGGAGACTTGTGATTAAGAGTTGCTAAAATACACCGGGAGGCATGGAATAGATACTGGTAGTCTTGGCTTTCGTGTATGAGCCGTAACGATTTGTCGATGATTTGCTATACATTTAAGCAGACATCGTCAACGTCGTTAAGATTTTAAACTCTGACGATTCCTGCTGAGATATTTATTCGATTAAACGTCGATAAACTCTACAACTTCGACGTGGATCATCTTCGACAGCCAAGACGACCACTGTGGTTAAATCCACAATCAGTGTCATTGCAAAGACTCATATAAAGTTGATTAACTGAAATTTATTTTGGGCAAACTTCCATTAAAGTTTACGTTGAAGATAATGTAGAGTCATTTTCCCTAAAATTCGTTTATTTCATTATATGCACAAATATTAAAATTCTTGCGAAAATAAGTTGCCATGAATAATATAAGAGCAAAGTGTTTTTGGAATTGAAATTTGGGAAGATAATAACGCGTTTAATTAGTAAGCAACTTAAAAAATTATTTCAATTTTCCTTGAAACCTTCCTATAGAAATGAGGAATCTTAACAAAAAGAAATCATATTATCAGATTTTACGTATATTATATAAATCAGTATTTAGTCGTGGCTGCAGTTTGGATAAGATAATTTGCTGTTATGATTATTCCCTAGTACCGTAAGCATGAGTCACTTTTTGACACAAATGTTATTTTTTTTTTTTTTTTTTTTTCACTATTATTCAAATTTTCTTTTATTTCAAAGATGTTGTTTCATATGTTCAGTGGTTAAATTGGCACCAGTGAATATCGAAAACGTCCAATTAAAATAAGGGGAGGGGGCTATTTAAAAACTATTTTCTGCGTCACAAAGTTACTTCCGCTTTCGGTCCTTTATAGAACAGCGACCCAGAAACCACTTACTCGCGACCTCGCACAACACCGAGGACTGGTAGGTCCTGACTCGCCATAACTGACACTGAGTACTCGGCTGGGCTTATACAATCTCGCTCAGATGGTATCTGGATCCTTCTATGAGAATATGAGTACGTTACTAGAGATGGTGGAAAATATCAGAAATAATTTTTAATAACAAATTTTGAGCGTCTTATTTCAATTGTAACTGAATGAGGCACACTTGAGAGGCTGAATTGTTGCCTGAAGAATTATAATCGCCCAGTATTGGAGTAAAAAATTCTTGCTGACCCACCGAAATGGGGAAAACTTTTGTAACTGGAATTGGAAAGGGCTTATTGACGTCCCCCGGTGTTATGCCCGAAGGCTTATCAGGGGACGGCTTACAAACTAACTAATGAACTAACTTAAAATAACACCCATACATTACCTGGGATTCGAACCAAGAACCTCCCGCACCCCAGTGGAATGGGGAAAAGTCTTCACACAAGAAAATAGTTGACGAAAAGAAAACACCATATATGTAGACAGTAGAAAGCAATAAAGCTTTTGTAATTATTAAAACCTAGTGTTTTTTTAGGTTTAATGACAATGAGGTGATTGACTACATAACTGGATGTGATGAGCTGTTTCACAATGTTTGAAATGTTAATGCACTGGAACTATATTTTTTTTTTACAGTAAGTAACTTGATTTGTTGTATCTCTAAGTAGAACGTTCGTTCACCCCATCCTGTCATGGTTTGGCGTGGCTGAACTGGTAGAAGACATTATCTCGTTTAGTAATATATTCTTAATTTTTATAATTCAGTTATATAGTGGACGTAGAGAAGGGAGGATCTTAATTGAAGTTTTTATATAATTACGAATTTCCTGTGGAAAAGAGAATTTAGAATTTTCTCTTACTGAGGTGTTGTCTATTAAGGAGTGCCATCGCAGGTCGCTGTTACTTTTAACCCAACATGGACCAGAATCACAATTAAATCACTATCAAAGATTGAAGATTGGATAACGAAGCTTGCGAGATATGCCATGGACTGATTCATGCTACGAGCCGCCTCGGCTTAGGTTGGTAGATGTAGAGGAGTTCAAACGGATCTGGGACAGCTTATAACTTGAAAGATGAATATTGATGTCAGGGACACTACATCGCACACATCACCTAGAGTAATCAAGAAAAAACAATTGGCTGATAAAGGCCTGCAGTGTTACTTTTGCGGAAAAGAGGGACATGTTCAGGCACGATGTCTGCATACTTCAATGGAAAATATTTTGTTACTAATTATGCATTTGAGCGCAAGAATGAGCCATTGTTTGCGACATTGTTAATTAACAATGTTGAAATAAATGCTTAAGTAGATTCAGGAGCCACCTATTCGTTAATTGGCCATGATTTTTGTAATTTATTGTTAGAGATATTTTTTAAAGAAATGACAAGAGTACGGGAAGGGCTGGAACTAGGGTTTTCTCTTGTTGATGGAAGAATGATGCAGTATAGCTGTCTTGCATTATATAAAACAAGGTTTTGCAAGGGGGTGTATTTACATATGCATGTGTGAATACAATTTTAATTTCTAGATGGTAAGCACATTTGTATGTTATTACAAAATAACTCTGTTTTGCATTATCATAGTATTCATCGGTTGCTAGAAAAGCTCTGAAAAAGAGAAAATTAATGCTCTTCATTTTAGCATGTTATTTATATTTATTTTATAATAATCTTTCGAAACTGTTTCCATGATTACTATTTACCCGATATGTGGGTACAGGAGTGCTTGTGCACAATTTTGAATGTAAACGAGGTTTGCTAATTCTCTGATAAAGCCAGTGGTTGGCCTTGGCAGGTCCATAACAGGATAAATGCCACCATTAATTTTTTGCAATCACTGTGCTTAAAAATGTATTTACTTTGGTGAGTAAATACAAATTATACTATTAAAATACTTATTGATAACAAAATAACAGGTTAAAATTTGGCAGAGTATGGCATTACCGGTTGTATACACACGGTACACAATTTTTTTTCGTAAGTTTACACACTGAAATGAGTGATAGTTATATGCTGATTTTGCCTTTGTTTCAGGTGCACCTATATTATGAAACTGTTGTTCCACCTGGTACTAACAGTTGCAATCTGCAGGGTGGCAGAGAATGCAAGTTCCTCGAGTGGCAGAGGAAGTGAAGCGATTGCAAACAATGTTAAAAACATGAACAACAAACTGGTGAGAATGGTGTTGTTGGTGTACCAACGCTTCAGCAGCAGGGTCAGCAAGCTGATAGTTGTCAATGACTGCGAAGCCTCTTTTTGCCCCACTGACGAGATATTTGCTGTGTTGCAGGCATTACTATATAACTCAGTTTACGTCACAGACAGAAATATCACTACTTTAAAGAACTCAAAGGAAAAGAATGGTGAACTGGAAGATTCGTCCGACTTTGGAATGGATTTCGGTACCTCACCTAAAGCTGAAACCATTTCCGCCGACAGGGTAGAAGGAGGGTTTCTATGTTTTGTCGTTGTTTCAGACGGAGCTACAGAGACTTCTTTCATTTCCCCCTTGGAAAGTCTGTCTTCTGAGTCGCTGTGGAACCCAGAATTCTTTTTTATTTTTGTGTTGGCCAAACCTGTTGGAGAATCGTCTAAGGAAATAGAAAATATTCTGAGATATACATGGGAAAACTTTGAGGTTTTGAATTGTATGATTGTGTACACACAGACAGTATCAAATTTAACTGCTGAAAAAGTATTCGTCAAGAAATTTGATCCATTTGTAGAAGGTGGGACGATGAAAGACATTACCAGGGATGTAGAAACCAGCAGTATCTTACACAGAAATCCTTTAAACACACATGGATTCCCCCTCATGATCTCTATGTCGCATTTCCCGCCATTTATGTATGTGGAACCAAAAGCCAATGGTAAAACCTCATATCGTGGACCACTTTATCTGATGGCCGAAAGCTTTGCCCGGATTTTCAATTTTTCCATCGTCACCAGCAGCAGTTCTGTAACCAACATATCTCAGTGGTCGATCCCCAAGTCGTACTTTAGCGAACCGGGATACCACGCAAATGGTTATGTTTTATTTCGACCAGAATTTCTTAAGGTCACCACCTACCCATTTTCTTTTGACGTTTCTGCATTCGTCGTCCCAAAAGCACATCAGATGCCTATGTGGATGAATGCAATCCTGCCATTCACCTTTGACACCTGGTTCGCTTATCTTCTTTTCATTGTTGTGATCTCCCTCGCTAGCTATTTCTTTTCTTACTATGTGTTTGGTTCAAACGTACCTAATTTTCTACCGTTAGAAATATTTAGGCTTCTCTTCGTCGGCGCTTCAGAACATCCATTAGAATCAACATCGATTCGTTTGTTCTTCGCTGCTAACATAGTGTTCAATATTATTTTCAACAACGCATACACGGGATCTTTCTCCAGCTACATCATGGTGCCACAATTCTTCAAGGACTACGAAACCCTAGAAGAAGCTGTAGGAGCATCACTCCAAGTAGCCATCTCATTCAATGTCGCCTCGAACAACTCGATCAGCACCACAGATCTAGCCACAGGTGTCGACGTCACGGATAGCAAGACCATGCTGATCATGCAGAACACGTTCTTCGTGGACACGTACGCGTCCGCCATTGAGATGGCCAAAACGGCGCGCAACGTATGCGTCATGAGCACAGGACTCGTCGGCCTGTACGACGCGTACAACCGAGCCAACTACGAAGGTGACCGCCCTCTGTTGCATGTAATACCCGGGGGGATGATGTCCTTGATGTACACATACAGGACACGCCCGCATTTCCCCTTCAGGTCGTGGCTCAACGCGTTCGTCATAGGCTTGGCCGACCTGGGATTCACTAACAAAGGAAGGCAAGAGTTGGTATCTTCAATAACATCTGTTTCAGCTTTTGCTGACATGGGGGAAGAAATAATTCCTTTGACGTTAGAGCACCTGCAAACATATTTTTATATTTTAGTAATAGGAATCGTTATAAGCTTGCTCGTATTCTTTTATGAAATTTCTCATCTTTTCGTACGACACACCACGTTGTTATTTTTCTACATTGTAAGGAAAATTAAAAAAACTAATAAAATTTAATTTTATGCATGTTATAGGGATATGAATATATTACGTTCGGCGATTTTAGGGCAACTTCTTGATGAGTTTCTGCACAAGGACTTTTAAAATTATATTAGAAAATCTCCAGGTTTCACTTACACATTTTCTTAAGCGGATGCCCAATTTTAAAATACTGATGATTTAATAGGCAATGCAGAAAAATACGATAGTACACAAATACCACAGAGAAATAGATGGTTAAAATTATGCTCTGTTCCCTCAGCGCATGTACTCCTAGATTTTTGTTGATTATACTTAGAACATATAGAAGATACACTTTCATTATTTAGAAATCTGGTGACGGAATGTACATAACATATTTTGCGACAAACCAACTTTCTTTATCTGAGAAAATAACAGTTTTATGAAACACAAACGTTGTGATAATGAGGTACATTTAACTTCAGCTTGTTGAAGTTTGTTATCGCTCTAAACATCTGGACTGTCTAAAGTAATTGTAAATTTTAACACCAGTACAGCAGAAACACAAATTATATCGCGTATGAAATGCATCGAACACAGGGTTTGCACACCTTCAAGTGTTTAATTTTAACCTCGTGAACTACATTATTTCAAACATTTCTGGAAGTGCAAGGAAAATGAAAAAATTATACGGTAATAAATATCGCCTGAATACATTGTGTTTTAATGTCTGTAACGATATGGTGGTTTAGTTTGTACCATATTATGAGTACCATTTAAGTGAGGATATTACTTTGGCCCAAGATGGTGCCTTTGAGTGAAGAGTCCTATTGGTTTTGATGTTGGGCAACACTATTTAGGTAGGTTCTACAGTGGCATTTGATGCTGACTATACTATGTTTATTGTTCAGATGTCCACAATATGCAAGCTATTGAATTAGCTTAACTGTACATACAGTTCACCACAAAATATTTTAACTAAAATGTAAGTTGTGGACAATACAATGTCAAAATCTGTGACACGATACCATTGGTTTGAATGACAAATTGTATCTTATGTGGTACTGAGATATTTAGAACATACATTATGTTCGAGGGAATATGCATCCATTCATCGTGAAGAACACACACTAGTGAGGAAATGTGGCTGAAGTTGTGGACTTAACTCACAGACGGTCTTCACAATATCACATAAAGTTTCAATGATGTAAAACCGGAGGACTATAGAGACCACATGCAATGTTTCACTTTATCTTAGTGCGTATCGAACCATACTACCATGCTTGGTCACACCGAGCAACATGGATGTAGGCGTTGATGTTTGAAACGCAGACCACTTCACCAGGTAAACCTCCTCTAGACATAGGATAGTAGTGATCGCCCAGAATTTTGAGATATTGCCATGTTGTGACTTTCCATGCAAGACTACAATTCGACCTAGACCATGCCTATATGTCACACCACATCAAACAGCCCCACCGTACTTACGAACAAGGTGGGAGTAATCAACATTACACGCTTTTGTGTCCATTATTCAGATACAAATAAGTTTGAGGATTCAAAATGATAAAAAATTGGTGACTCGTCAAACCAGATGACCTGTTTCCAAAGCCTTTGTGATTGGTCTTTGCACCATTGTAGTTGCTTCTAAGTATTTCATTTTCTTGTCAATAATTTTGGAATAACTGTTGTATGGATGTTCGCAGCAAGGGGTTCCTTTTTGGATAATTTTCGCTGATACAGGGTCATAGAGATGGGTATTCATCTCGGATAACTTTCTTGTGTTTGCGAGCCACAGTCATTTTCAAAGTTCTTCTATCCTTATTGATGGGTTATGTCTTCCACCCTCTGTTAAGTTTGGTAGATTATGTTTTTGTTGGTTTTTCTGTAAACTGTTATAACAGCTTAGACTGTCCTCCTTTTAATATCTACAGGGTCGGCTGTTTTCATCACTGACACACCCGCGACGGGTACTCCAGCTGTTATGCCCCTTCGTAAATTGTGAAGTTTGACTTAAGGGCCTTTTAAGCAGAACGTTCTGGTGCAACACAAATGATTTCTGCTGATAGACTTATAATTCCATCATCACGGCAGCTAAGTGGGAGATTTCTGTGCTAGGTGGTGTAGCTGCACTGCATGGACGAATAACTGCAAGTTTTCTGTTGGGTTTTCATATTATTTCACCCCCTTACATCCCAAACATGAAATTGTGCTAAATTGCATGTCTACACTACATGCTGTGGCACTTTCTGTAACATACATAGGGTGTAAACGTCTCTTTGTCCGCCACAACAAACCATGAAGGCGTTTGGCTTTGAAGTTGTAAAGATGCAGACGTTTTGGCTACTGAGAGAGACGTGCGGTTGTGTCGTAAGTGTGTAAGAAAGTGAAGTACGAACCAAATGCGAGTGAATATTTTAACGTAAAGAGTTGTTGGATGTTGAAGCCGACTATTAGGCATTTTATGAGGCTTCATTACTAACATTTAAAAACGCGTTAATAGCTACAAGTCATTTTAAAGTTCTATTTTATTAATTTTGGAAGTATGAAGGCAGGAATATTAATAAGATGACTGTAGAGTAGTAAATTAAAATTTTCGTTAACGTAGGTATTAATTACGCGAGACTTTTGTGCAAGTATATATTATTATATATTTAGTAATTGTTTATACAATTTGCTAATGACTGATTTCACACAGATGTTAACTGAGTGTTCCTCACCAGTAGTGACGAACTGGAATTCACTCAGTGGAGTGACTGCAAAATAGGATTAGATGCTTTATAACATTTGGAAACAATTAAAATGATGACAAACTTCTGTAGTTGGTAGTAAAAGTGTGAATATGATGGAAACATTTTTAAGGAGCTTCTCCAACTTCACCTACCACAAACACGCTACCCAAGCAGCACGTAGCTCTATGAAGACTCAGATCAACCAGTATGTCGTGTACGCAGTTTTGAACACCCATCTGCTTGTGCTAACTGAGTGAGCGATACTACTGAGACCAAATATTTGCCAGCACACGACATAGCCTTAAAAACAGGAAAGAGAAACGAGCTAGCTGATGTGTTGCCTTGAATGATCAGTATAACTTCTGTATCAACTTCTAGAAAAGGTAGAATTGGCTTTGTACTGTAAGTTTTCAAGTAATGTTGGTACTTGTTAATAACCTTATAGAAGTACACCGTGGCAGGTTGCAAATTTCACTTGATTGGCGAGTGAATGTAGGGATGAAATCTAATTAAAAGTTAATTTTACACACAGCAGAGAGATACTAAATGCGCAGAAATGTATATCCAAAGAAGGGCTTCCAAAAATGGTCACACCGAAGATAAGATATAGAAGCAGGTAACAAATAAATGTACGTTAACAGTAATTGTCTACACTGAAAGGTATTTTGCCCACACAAACAATTTTTTTTTTTTTTTTTTTTTTTTTTCAAAAGTCGGCATTAGTTACCTCGATCTCAATAGAATGTTTCGAAATAGTTTGTTGAACCGAACACCTATTTAGTTGTTCAGACATCACCCCCCATATGCACGATTTAGCGTGAACTAATTTGAGAAAATACTTTCAACTAAACAGTTTGGTTGCCGTGAGCTTTATAAACGGGTTTTGTCTGGAGCGAAGAAACATGTTGTTAGGCTTTTAGCTTTTAGGCCTATTCATATCAATGTTCGGGCCGACCAAATCAGATTGTCTGTAGTGTCTCAGGTTATTTGCCTTGGCTCGAGTATACAGTTCAAGAGTTTCTTTGTAATTTCTGTGAAAACAGGAGTATATCAGTACTTCTTACTGTATTTAGTGCAACTTAATACTGGTTCATAAACCTCAGTAAAACAATATCAGTATCAAACTGACATTTTTAGGTATATAACTGGAAATATGAGAAACAATCTAAGTAATAAACGTGTATTTATTTATTTTGTACATGTAAGTATTATGCAATTACTGCCAATTACTGTTTATGACCCTGGTTCTCATCTGAGTCAAGACTTTTCTTTCTTGTTATACGTAATTAATCTCTACTGTACGTACTTCCATACAATTGTTCAGTTGCACAAACACAACTGTAGGAGTTAAAGAAAGTAAATAAAAATTATCTGAATAATTTAGTTTCAGTAAAGACATATTAAATTGCCTTTAAACAAACTAACTATCAACTAATTTAGTTTTGGCAAACTATACGTTTTATTACTCCGCATTGTCCGTGCTTCCTGAGACGTAACGTTGATATACCTAGCAAGTAGGAACATAACACTGGCATGACTTAAAAATTTATGAGAGACAAGTCGTTCCACCAAGCGGTTCAAATGCCTCTATACTCAGTCTTCAGTGTCATGTTTATGCCATGTACAGAACTATGCGACGTAAAACCTAATCTTTTCCTGTTTTTAACATCCTTAATGAGCTGATGGTCAACAATATGTCGGTTGGCAAGCAAGCTCTAAAATCTTAGTCAGTGAGATTTTTCGAGGTCCATAAAAAAAAACAGTGTAAAATTCATTTTCTCTGAATTACAGTACAAGCTCTACTTAACACGTGCTTGGCTTTCCAACAAGATAAAATATAATTTTTTGTACGTAGACAAACGAAATGCATTAGATAATATTATTTCCAAATAGCCTGCACGTTTATCATAGCTGAGAGGCATATCATAAATTAAAACATAATTTCTTTTATACAATACAGATTTTAGCCCACGTTTTATACAGCCATATTTCTTACATCATCATATCAATTTGACACTTGCCTGAAAGACGGTCGTAATAATATTCGTGTGATTTCGCATGGCTATGACACTGAATATTTTGAGAAGAGATATTTATGTATTCAAAGAGTAAACTAAAGTGGGTAAAATTTATTTTATTCCACCATGCGTGAATACTGAAACGGTGTGTAGCGATTTTGAGACAGTACACTTCGTTGCGACAGTAGCATGGAATATAAAACCTAGTGGTCGATGTACAACTTCCACAGATGCCACAATTCGAGATGGATAATGACTCGCAAATTTAAGTGTGTATTTATTCAATTTGATTTTACTGTGAATGTGTGTTTTAATCTACATATTATGTCTCATCGAATCTGTGCCGCTTTTTTATACTAGCATTAGTTACTATCAGTGTAAGGAAACTGGCAACAGAACACAAACTGAAAATTTTTTTTGTACTAAATTCTGTAAACTTATTTTGTATAAGTAAGGAAAACATGCTTTCTAACCTACTTATAAGGACTGCAAACGACTGTCTTAACGACATGATGATGAGTTCTGAACTTCGTCTAGTGAAGATAACAGAAATCATCCGTAATTTTTATAAAAATAAAAGTGTATGATACCAATGTCGAGAAAATTTTAAAACTTAACCCTGTTATGAACTAACAGGATAAAAGTAAACTTACCTAATTAAAATATTTTTAATTATATGTGTTTTCTATATTTTTGAACATTGAGGTTTTCATTATGTTCTGTAACTTAGTAAAATCCTATTTATGAAATATAAAAGAATATTTCAATGGATTATACTGTCGAACTGACGTTATACGAAAATAATAATAATTGATGATATACGAAGCTCATACTCGCAAAAACCGTGTTATATCTGAGTTTTCAGTTTTATCAGTTCCTACGAGTACAATAAAACTATATCACATCTGTAAGATTCACATGCTCATAACAATCCAATTGTTAGAGAAGTTTCCTATGTAGATATGTACATTTGTTATGTTTTTGCTCAATTCTAGTATTAAAATACTTTTTCTTTTTTTTTAAATTGAAGGATGTGTATATACGGAACAACAAGAAGCGTAGGAAGACAGTGTAAAAAAAGGACAACCATTGGCTGTGTAAACCAACATAAATGACTACGAGACGTAGTTACAAACAACACAGTGAATACAAACATGGAAGCGAAAACTCAGTCACAATAATACCCTTACATCAGAGAAAAAATAATAAATAGGCAACACAAAAGGAAGAAACATGATTCAAATTTAATAATTCAACTAAACTGTTTTCTTTGTAATGCACACATATTTATATTAATAATTAATAACTTGTGTATGGTCAAAGTTAAAGTCTCAAAGGCAGACTAATAAGTAAAGGGATGTATGCTTTACTATAAAAATGATATCCAAAATGGAAAAATTCTTGATTTTTAATTTTACGGAGCTTGCTTTTATTCTATATATGCTGAAATATTGTTAATCACTTCGCTCTACCTAGCAATGGGAATTTTAAGCCTATATATTTAGATTTAAGTAGAAATAGTAAGCTTACCTAGAGCTATGGTTTTCGCTGGTTAAATATTCTGCTTTGCATTTTGTGAACGTTCATTTAGTTTAAATGTGTAGTAAAAAAAAAAAGGCAACAGAATGTGCAATAAACAAATTGATGTAGATTTCGCTTCATTTGTTTACACTTTTCCCAAATCGTGGCCTACCTACGAAAATGACAAAGCTATTGTGAAATATATAACAAATATTTTTCTGTACAGCTTGTTAAAACTGAGTTATGGACTAGGGAACGCTTGCATGTGACGACGAATCAAACGTTTGTAAAATAGCAGCATATTACTGATTTTAAAAATTGTAAAAAACGAACGAAAATATTTCTTGGTGCAAAACCTACAATAGAACCTCGAGAATAAAATATGATGTGTATTTCAAGATGCTCTGTGCCCCGGATTTATGTGAGTTATTGCTTTTAGTGAACAGGCAAAGGGATAACCATTATTTGGAATTTGAAGATGCTATTATCACAATATATTATTATTATTTTCTTTTTTCGTGATAATGTATTACAATACTAAATAACTATTTCTACTTTGAAATATTAAGGCGCAATACTGCATTTGCCTGTATTAATGTAGAATTCACCAGGCATAATAAAATTGTCGAAATAACTGTTATATGTATGTACATTTTATCTCACTTGGTTAGTAATCGGTTTGGGCTGTGAAGATGTGTGCGTATGCTCGTTTCTACAAATATAGTTGCTTGTGAAAATGTAATGGGTAATTGGAGATGTTTATAAAAGTAGAGTGTAATGGCATGCCTATTTCAAATGTGATAGAAAGGCCTGATTTTGTGTGTGTAATTGTGAGAAATATTTTTGTTTGCCATTGTCTAAAAAATTTCCTGTTTGTAAAATAATCTTTTAAATTACGTATGCTTACTTACTGTAATCAAATTTATTTCACCATGCGATATCTGGTTTATGGAAAAAATGTAGGTGTAAAATGTGTTTAAGAGGAAGAGAAGGTTTATTAACTTAACTTTTCACCTATATTAAAAAGGGGGTGCGTGTACTTATGTACGCGCGTTAGAAGTTGTACATCTTTGGCGTGACTAAAATAAAATTTTCGTGCATAATCTATAATAATTGAAAACACTTTCAAAATTTTGCTATACAATTTTTGGCACTAACAAAATTTTCACAGCACAACGTAAGTAAAATTAATTAATGTATATATATACACACAATGAATTACAAATATAAAATAAATGTTTTTCAATTTTCTTATTACATTAACTGATTTTCTGTCGGTTTTAAATATAATCACTTGCTATGTTGTATACCTTGCGTTTGTATATAGTTAGTCGATACGTGCATAAACTCAAATACTTGAAAACACTTTCAAAATTTTATTATACAATTTGTGCTAACAACAAATGTTTCACGGCACAATGTAAGACAAAATTAATTAATTATATATATATATTAACAATGAATTACTAATATAAATGAAATATTTTCAATTTGCTTATTACATGAACTGATTTTCTGTCTGTTTCAAATGTAACCACGTGCTATGTTGTGTACCTTGCGTTTGTATATAGCTAGACGATACGCGCATGCGCGTTGGGTCATACCCCTATCACGTTCACTGTAGAATTTCGTTANATTTGCTTATTACATGAACTGATTTTCTGTCTGTTTCAAATGTAACCACGTGCTATGTTGTGTACCTTGCGTTTGTACATAGCTAGACGATACGCGCATGCGCGTTGGGTCATACCCCTATCACGTTCACTGTAGAATTTCGTTAACTGTGCACGCAACTTTCGTTGCACACTAAACTTTTATCCTCAACGCGCCAAAAGACGCATAACTTCAAAAATATGTTATTTAACACTCTAAAAATCCAGGTGTACCAATATGAAAACAATATTAAAACCTTCATTCATTAAGTAAGCCTACAGTCATTAGTAGTGATTGTTGACTATCCTAATTTTACTTTCGAATGCATATAACCAGTCTCATTTTATCAGCTTTGTCACAATCCACCACTTCCAAGCATGGAAAGAGCCTTGGCCGAATTTTTTTACCACACACAAACATTATAAAAATTAATTTACTAAAATAATATTAAGGAAATAAAAAGTTACTATACAGACGAATAAAATATAAGGTTAACCGTTCTTTGCTGGGAAAGACTGTATGATTTCACTTTTCTCCTATCTCTTTAAGGTACATGCGCAGGCAACCCCTAAAATGTCAATTTTTTTTGCAACTTTCTCGACTTTTTTTCTCTTAGAGTACAATTAATGTGATGAAAACCAAACCGCACTAACTTCAATCTATGGTTTTCAGATTTACTGTAAATAAAAAGTTGTGTTCCCAGGACATCTATTTGTTGAAATGCGTGTAAACGCGCATAAAATGAATACGCAGAAAATAGATCTGTATTACAACTCTGAACAATGGGCCATCATAATAATCACCGCTTAGAGTGATGTCGCGCCAGAGCTGTGTGGGGTGTGGAGTGGGACAGTGCAATCTTCAGCGACGAATGCCGTTTCTGTCTCACCAGAGAGGCTCACCGTATGGGAGTCTTGATAAGACGTGAACATCGGGCTGATTTCTCTGCCGCCGTGGAGCGCTACACAGTTCGTCAACGTGGGGTCATGTTTTGGGGTGCGATCATTACCAACAGTCGCTCAACTCTAGTACGCATTACGGGCTCACTGACGCACGCCACTATGTTGATGAGGTACTGTGGCCCATGACAATACCACATCTGCAGGGGCGTCCCAAACGCATGTTTTCGACAGGACGACGCCCGCCCACATAAGCTCAGATCAGCTTCAATTCTTTGCAATGTGTGCTGATGCTTCCTTGGCCGACCCCATCACCCTATCTCTCACCAATTGAGAATCCGTGGGACCCGATTAGAGGTCAGTTAAATACTCCTCCCCGTCCCCCTTAAATGTATAGATAGACTGTATACTCGGATTAACAACACAAGGTCCAGATACTTCAGGATATTATTCAGACACTCATAGAATCGATGCCACGTCGGGCTTTACAATATATCACCCAACATGGAGGTCAAACTACGTATTAATCATCCCGTGTTCTAGGCCACTGGTACCTTGTCTGTATGTGATAATTATATAATTTGCCCTTTATTTGTTTCGCTATCTATGTGTGCAGTTTGTTCTGTTTTTGAAAATTCCTTCATGTTGTGATTTATTTTCGTCTCCGACAGTGTATATCATCTATAATCCAAGAGTTGTTTTATCCAAGCATAAATATACTGAATATTATTGTGCTAGATGCTACTTATGTTATAGTCAATAATTTGAACCGAGAAGAATATATACTTTTATGTGCTCAAGATCACCCTAAATATATATTTTTATGACACATTACTGAAATTTGGTCTAACCTAAGGAAGTATTTAATGCCTGATTTTTCTAGCTTATCCATACAACACGGATACGTTATCCCGTTGTTAACCACAAACTTATCAAATAGCAAAGAGACAGGAGTGCCTTAAATTGTGTTAGCGAGAGTGATACCATCATCCATGTCTTCGGTGACAGTGACTTGACAGGGTGCCTTTTCATTGTTGGGGGTCGCGTGAACTATTAACGAAGGCGAACAAGGAATACACTATGCGCATTTAAAACACATTTAAAGTCAAAATTAAGTACTTCAATACACTGGAGGAGTTTAAAATGAATTTACACTTACGCAGTTCTTTAACGATGTTCATGAAAATTATATGAGAATTAAAAATATTCAATTTTGGAAGTAACAGTGATAGCACTTCATTATCTCATATCACATTGCTCCTTTACAGAACCCCATTTTCTTAGCTTCTGATAGTAGGATAATTAAAATTGCATTTTTTTTTACAGAAAATGCATTTCTAGGATAAGTTAATAATTTTTGAAAATTTATGGTATTACATTTTCTTATTCCTGCCAAATTCAACCTATCCTATATCCAGAGGTGCCAGATACTGTTTTTAATTTTTCAAGTTTAACATTTTTGTACTAGTTTAATTTCTTAAATTAATATGTCTTAATAAACTGAAGGCGAGTCAAAAGTATTTAATGTTTCCTCTTCTAGGTTGTTTTTTTAGACCAAAGACAACCGTAGAGACTTTTCGCAAGAGGCACGAAGCTATGTTATCATTTCTGTGACCAGAAATTTACATGAAATAAAGTGTTGTATTTTTTTGTGGTTTGTACATTTACTTACATCTATTGTAACAATACAAGAATAAACATGTAAATTGTTTGTATGTATAAATGTTTATAACACTAACATGAATTTTTACTACATACTCTACATTTTAAATGTGTTTTGCATTGAAAGTGTCCATGTGTGTTACATGCGTTAAATAAAAATATTGAAGTCACGATGTGCATGTGTATAGTTCATTTGCTAACATTTCCATTCACGGTAAGAAAATTAAGTATTTCTCTGTCATGGAATCACGATCGTGGAATGTCGAAAAATGTTCGTGGAGTGAAGAACGTGAACTGTCTCCTTCAACAAAAATCATGCTTCAAAGTGTTGAGCACACACATTCAGAGAAAGTGTATTAACATTTAAAAGCTTCTGCGCGTTGTAACTACAACTCCAATTTAAGTGGTTTTGATGGTGCTAATGGCATAAAAAACAGTTCGATATTACCACGCGATGATAGTTACTGCGCACCTGACAGAAACACTTTACCACAATTCTCTCTATGGTTTGAAAACTATTTTCTGTCTTGATTGTGTAAAAGAAATAGGTTTAAAATGCTTTATTTTACATTAGGAACTTAGTACGTTTGTTAGAAGTTGGTTAGGTTTAGGATTCAACTGTCTAAACTAGATAGTGCTTAATTAATAGATGGCATAGGGCTTAAGTTTACCGGATAGTGTGTTATCAATTTTCCTAACGCAGTACACATCATACTGAAATGAGTATATTATTTTACAAGATACATATTTTTCTCAGAATTTTATGATGATTTTACTGCAAGTGCACAAGTACCGACAGCAGATTGCTTGCCAGATCGAATTGTTTTTTAATTTATGAGTGGCATAAATTTCTTATTTCCCACTATAAGAACACTTTATTTTGCACAGAACATTTTGAAAAATGCTGTTAACATGCCTACATACTGTATTAGTAATAATTGAAAATAAGTTAAGTGCATATAAAATTCTAAATAAGATGTTATTTTTTATTAACTCAAATGAGTTTATATATGGCGCAGCAAGCGAATCTGTAAGTTTGATACAGATAACAAGTGACAATTTATTTTCTTGCATCTATAGTAGTTTTCGATATTTTTTTAACTATATGCTTTTTATTTTCTCATTTTCGAGGACGATTAAAACGCTTAATAATCTTTTTAGCCCACACATCTTATATATATTTTCTGCTTGATTTTATTACGAAGACACTCTCAGGCATTGTTACACTAACGAGAATACTCTAAGAAGTAGTTCGTTTTGGAAAATGTTCAATATAACTAATGCGTACTGTTTTTTAAATATCTTACTAAGGCTGAAATGTTTTTGCGAAAATTCCATGTCGTTTACACAAATTCTCTCAGTTATCTTAAGGATTGAAAATGTATATATACGAATTTGTAGGAAGTTTAGAGATATAGGTTGTGCATTTGGGACGCTTATAACTTGTTTTTTTTTCACAGCATATTTAATTTAGGTTTTTTGCTACGCCTTTTTGAATCTTTGGCTCTGTGAATCTACATACATTATCCTGCACGGGTAGTTTTTGTGGTTGGGAAATACGTTTATTGAAAGCATTTCATTAATAAAAAATTTTCTTTTCCTGAAAATGTAGCTAATTTAATCAAAACTACAAAAAAAAATATAAATCCTATTAGCAATACTTTAATATGTACTTTCGGGTAAACGCAAGTTTTCTTGGTTGCCTCCAAATGTCATAATACTAATGAAATTATTTTATGACGCAATTTGAATGAACTGCCGTATGTCGTTAGACTATATTGAAATATACCTACATAAACCATATTGTCGTTAGAATTGCCCATACATTTTTTGTTGCAATCATAAAAGAATTTCGTTCTTAAACACACGATACATAATAGTGCGTTGTACGACATTCGCAACAATTTTGCCAGTCCGATTTTCTTGCCTGTTATGCATAAAGCTATATTAAAAAATATTTACTAGTCGATTTTATGAACAGGTATTTTATAACACGTGAAATATGTTACCAGCACTGGTTAGTGGGTCATTCCAGTTGATGTGTGATATCACAACACGAATTTCCTACCATATACATAATAAAATTATAATACCGAAGTGGTTTGGGCTTATGGCGGCAATAGCTGGGTAACATGGGCTGGGTGCACAAGACCGTTATCTCTCCTGACACGAAACGTTACAAGCCACTCAATAAGTCAATAAGAAATGNATGTATATATACGAATTTGTAGGAAGTTTAGAGATATAGGTTGTGCATTTGGGACGCTTATAACTTGTTTTTTTTTTCACAGCATATTTAATTTATGTTTTTTGCTACGCCTTTTTGAATATTTGGCTCTGTGAATCTACATACATTATCCTGCACGGGTAGTTTTTGTGGTTGGGAAATACGTTTATTGAAAGCANAATCTACATACATTATCCTGCACGGGTAGTTTTTGTGGTTGGGAAATACGTTTATTGAAAGCATTTCATTAATAAATAATTTTCCTTTCCTGAAAATGTAGCTTATTTAATCAAAACTACAAAAAAAATATATAAATCCTATTAGCAATACTTTAAGATGTACTTCCAGGTAAATGTAAGTTTTCTTTGTTGCCTCCAAATGTCATAATACTAATGAAATTATATTATGACGCAATTTGAATGAACTGCCGTATGTCGTTATACTATATTGAAATATACCTACATAAACCATATTGTCGTTAGAATTGCCCATATATTTTTTGTTGGAATCAGAAAAGAATTTCGTTCTTAAACACACGATACATAATAGTGCGTTGTTCGACATTCGCAAAAATTTTGCCAGTCCGATTTTCTTGCCTGTTATGCATAAAGCTATATTAAAAAATATTTTCTAGTAGATTTCATGGACTGGTATTTTATAACACGTGAAATATTTTACCAGCACTGGTTAGTGGGTCATTCCAGTTGATGTGTGATATCACAACACGAATTTCCTACCATATACATAATAAAATTATAATACCGAAGTGGTTTGGGCTTATGGCGGCAATAGCTGGGTAACGTGGGCTGGGTGCACAAGACCGTTATCTCTCCTGACACGAAACGTTACAAGCCACTCAATAAGTCAATAAGAAATGTACAATACTTTGCGCCTGGAAAAAAAAAACTCGCTTCGTTGTGTGTCCATACAGTCGCATTTCATTAAGTAGGTAAATACAGAAATGAAAACAAGTGTTTTAGATTGTGCGACAGTGTCTCTTATTCTCATTAAGTGCTGGGTTCTGTTCAGGCTGTTCTAGGGTATTGTTTTACGCTCTTTTCCCATTCTTTGAGATTTATACATTACCATACATTGCAGATACGAGATCTGGGTTGTTAATAAATATATGTAGAAGTTACATTTAACGTATGAAGACTAGGGATTCACAATGTCACAAAAAATACGCTAAAAGTTGTTATGTAACGTTAATTTATATTTACGATTTTAGGTAGATTCTACAGAGGCATTTTATGTTAACTANTCCTAGGTTAATTTATATTTACGATTTTAGGTAGATTCTACAGAGGCATTTTATGTTAACTATACAATGTTTATTTTTCAGATGTCCACAATCTGCAAGCTATTGAATTAGCTTAACTGTCCATATAAGTTCACCAGAATATATTGTAACTTAAAATGTAAGTTGTGGACAGTGTAATATAAAAATGTGTGACACGATACCATTGGTTTGAATTACAAAATGTATCTTATGTGGTATTGAGATATTAAGAACATACATTATGTTCCAGGGAATATTTATTCATTCATCGTGCAGAACACACTCTAGTGCGGAAATGTGTCTGAAGGTATGCACTTAACTGACATATGCTCTTCACAATATTACGTAAAGTTTCAATGATGTAAAACCGGAGGACTATAGAGACCACATGAAATGTTTCACTTTATCTTAGTGCTTATCGAACCATACTGCCATGCTTGGTCACACCGAGCAACAAGGATGTAGGCGTTGATGTTTGAAACGCAGACCACTTCACCAGGGAAACCTCCTATATATATAGGATAGTAGTGATCGCCTAGAATTTTGAGATATTGCCGTGTTGTGACTTTCCATGCAAGACTACAATTCGATCCAGACCTCGCCTATATGTCGCGCCACCTTACACAGCCCCACCGTACTTACAAACAAGTCGGGAGTAATCAACATTACTAGCTTTTGTGTCCATTATTCAAATAAAAATAAGTCTGGCAGTCCAAAATTATAAAAATTAGTGACCCGTCAAACCAGATGGTCGGTTTCCAAACCTTTTGTGTTCCATCTTTGCATCACTGTAGTCGCTTCTAAGATCTGAAGGCAGGAATATTAATAATATGACTGTAGAAAGTAAGTTAATATTTTCGTGAACCTACGTATTAATTACGTGAGTCTTTTGTTCTAGTGTATGTTATTATATATTTTGTATTAGTTTATAAAGTTTGCTAATGACTCATTTCGCACAGATGTTAAGTGAGTGTCCCTCAACGGCAGTGAAGTACTGAAATTAACTTAATGGAGTGGCTGTAACATAGTGTTATATGCTTTATAACATGCGGAAACAGTTAAAATGATGACAAACTTCTGTAGTTGGTAGTAAAAGTGTGAATATGATGGAAACATTTTTAAGGAGCTTCTCCAACTTCACCTACCACAAACACGCTACCCAAGCAGCACGTAGCTCTATGAAGACTCAGATCAACCAGTATGTCGTGTACGCAGTTTTGAACACCCATCTGCTTGTGCTAACTGAGTGAGCGATACTACTGAGACCAAATATTTGCCAGCACACGACATAGCCTTAAAAACAGGAAAGAGAAACGAGCTAGCTGATGTGTTGCCTTGAATGATCAGTATAACTTCTGTATCAACTTCTAGAAAAGGTAGAATTGGCTTTGTACTGTAAGTTTTCAAGTAATGTTGGTACTTGTTGATAACATTATAGAATTACACCGTGGCAGGTTGCAAATTTCACTTGATTGGCGAGTGAATGTAGGGATAAAATCTAATTAAAAGTTAATTTTACACACAGCAGAGAGATACTAAATGCGCAGAAATGTATATCCAAAGAAGGGCTTCCAAGAACGGTCACACCGAAGATAAGATATAGAAGCAGGCAACAAATAAATGTACGTTAACAGTAATTGTCTACACTGAAAGAAATTTTTTTTTGCCCACACAAATAATTTGCTCTTTTTTCAAAAGACTGCATTAGCTACCTCGATCTCAATAGAATGTTTCGAAATAGTTTGTTGAACCGAACACCTTGGTCAGCCATCATCCACCATATACATGATTTAGCATGAACGACTTAAAAAAGTACGTTCAACTAGATAGTTTGGTTGCCGTGAGCTTTATAAACGGGTTTTGTCTCGAGTGAATAAACATGTTGTTAGCTGGAACAATCCTTTAGTCTGTTAGGCTTTTAGGCCTTTTCATATCGAAGTTCGGGCCGACCAAATAAGATTGACTGTAGTGTCTCATGTTATTTGCGTTGGCTCGAGTATACAGTTCAAGTTTTTCTTTGTAATTTCTGTGAAAATAGGATTATATCAGTACTTGTTACGGTATTTAGTGTAACCTAATTCTGGTTCATAAAATCCCAGTGAAATAATTGCAATATGAAACTAGCATTTTATGGTATAAAACTGGAAATATGAGAACTATCTAAGTAACAGTTGTGTATTTATTAATTATGTACATGTTAATATTATGCACTTTCTAGCACTCACATTGGCCGAGATCGCTAAGGCGTAGTAGCCTTCTAATGTTAATGACCCTGATTCTCATCTAAGTCAAGTCTTTATTTTCTTCTTATAAAAAATAACCTCTACTGTACGTTCTTCCATATAGTTGTTCAGTTGCAAAAAGTAATTGTAGGGGTAATGGAAGCAAATTAAATTATTTGGAATAATTTAGTTTCAGTAACGGCATACTAAATTGTCTCTAAACGAACTAATTATCAACTAATTTTGTTTTGGCAAAATAAAGCTTTTCTTACTCCGTGTTGTCCGTGCTTTCTGAGACGTAGCGTTGATATACCTAGCAAGTAGGAACATAACACTGGCATGATTAAAAAAATTATGAGAGACAAGTCGTTCCACCAAGAGTCTCAAAGGCCACTCTTTCGTGTCGTGTTTATGCGCTTTACTTATCTATCTGACATAAAACCTAATCTTTTACAATTTTTTTAACATTTTAGAGTGCTCTTGGGCAACATTATGTCGACTAGTAAGCAAGCCCAAAAACCTCAGTAAGCGAGATTTTTCGATGCCCATTAAAAAAAAAGAGCGATAAATTTAGTGTTTTTGAATGACAGTACAAGCTCTACTGAACACGTGCTTGGCTTTACAACGAGATACAATATAATTTTTTTGTATCTAGACAAACGAAAAACTGTAAACATGTTCTCAAAAAATGTCCAGAATATTCTGGAGTATAAAAGTTGTTAATTATTAGCGCTGTAAAAATTGTTTATAAATTTTGTTAAGAATCTACAAAAATACAGATTATTAACTGAGTATATCAATAAATCACCCTGGGCATCCTGCCACGCAGAATTTATTTTATGTTGGCAACAACTACCAACATTGTTTGAAAACTTACAATATAAAACTAATTCGATCTATTTAAGATCACGTATAGATGGCAAGCCTATAGCGACCTTTGGAATGGATGAAATTTTCATAAATGTGGATGGAAATCATGATGTCAGCTGTTTAGCAACATAACACTGACTTCTTGTATTGCATATACAAGATATGTATTCCCTTAAACGTATAAAAGACTATAATTCTACCAGTCGGTTCGAGGTACAGCATTTTTGTGAAAGTTATCGAAAATACTATGGGATGAAGTTGTACTTAATCAACTACCTACAGAATAACAGACTCCGTGCTTCTATTTTCGATTCGGTTCTAGTCGTAAGTAGTTTATATGTGATGGTCGAATTCACAACTCATATACCACATCCGTTTTTCCTATGCAACAGCTAATATCATTTCCATATAGCCTGTACGTTTGTCATAGCTGAGAGGCATATCATGAATTAAAACGAAATTTCTTTTAAACAATACAGATTTTAGCCCACGTCTATTGCAGCTGTGTTTCTTACGTCATCATATAAATTTGACACTTGCCTGAATGACGGTCGTGATAATCTTCACGTTATTTCGCGTGACTATGACACTGGATATTTGTAGAAGAGTTATTTATGTATTCAAAAAGTAATTTAAAGTGACTAAAATTTATTTTATTCCACCATGCGTGAATACTGAAACGGTGTGAAGCGATTTTGAGAAAGTACACTTCGTTGCGACAGTCTCATGGAATATAAATCCTAGTGTTCGATGTGCAACTTCCACGGATCCTACAATTCGAGATGAATGATGACTCGAAATTTTCAGTTTGTATTTATTCAATTTTGTTTCACTGTCAATGTGTGTTTTAACCTACATATTCTCTGCCATAGAATCTGTGTCGCGCTATTATACTGGCATTAGTTACTATCAGTGTAAGGAAACTGGTTACAGGACACAAACTAACTAAACAAATTCTCTATATAAAATTCTGTAAACTTATTTTGTATAAATAAGGACAACTTACTTTCTAACCTACTTAGAAGGAATGCAAATGATCGCCTTAAGGCGCCCGCCTACCTAATGAGTGAACAGCATTGCAGTGTGTCTGAAATACACGTTTTTCTCAGAAACTGCTGCACGTGTTCGCAATCTGTTTTCGTAAGAAAAGAAATCACATTTCAGTCCATGTCTGCAAACCATTTTCAAGGCACCCCGCGCCAAGGAAACATGATTTTGAAGGTCCTAAAAATCGCTAAAAAAGGCTTTTTCAAGCTGTTGTATCTTAAAATTTACTTAGAAAAGTTGCATGAAACTCGTTTAAGAACATGGGTTAAAGTTTTGTACAGCATTTGCACAAGTAAAATGATAGGGTCACCGCAATAAATTTCAAGAGAAACG